>PVIH01007600.1:0-98981 GCA_004025045.1 Sigmodon hispidus | reverse complement strand
GGGGGGAGAGGGTGGGGGAGCGGAGCACGCTGCGCGCCGGAGGGCGGGCGGGCGGGCGGGCGGGGGGCGCGAGGACACAAGAGGCTGGAGCGGGCGCGAGCGGACGGGCGGGCGCGGGTGCGCGCGAGGCCAGCCAGCGGGAGGGGGAGGCACGGAGGGACTCGGGAGGAGGAGGGCCGAGAGCACCCGGCAGCCCGAGCCGCCCCGAGCGAGACCCTCGAGACGGCTGCTGATTGGTTGGCGCTGGCGCAGGTGGTGGGCGCGGGAGACTAGGCGGCTTCTCTTCCCCCCTTCAACGATCCACCCCCCACTTCCCTCAGCCCGCAGCCGTTATTTCACGCGCACGCGCACACAACACGGATGGCGTCCTGCGCGGAATGGGGAGCGCGCCCAGGGAGTTCCAGCGGGGCGGGGCTAAGCTAGAGGCGCGTGCACGCCTAACGGTCGTTGTTCTTAGGTCTTCGCTTCAGCTTTTTGGTTCTTCTGGGCCACCGTCCCCTTCCCATTCCAGTGGTTTATTTACAATCTCGCTCCAGTCGGGGTTTCCCAAAGATGGCGCCCAGATGAGTGTCCCGCAGAGCTGGATCCCGATCCCGAGGGCAGCTGTGGCTCCCACCCCAGCCCCAAGAACCAGGCTCAAGCACGGAATAAAAACTGTATTTACAAACACGTCATTATACAAGGGCTTTAAGAGAAGAGGGAAGCGCTAAGAGCTGGTAGTCAGGAGGGCCCACAGTGCTGGCCGGCAGCCAGGCCCAAGAGGTTCGCCTGCAAGGAAGAGGAGAGTGGTCAGTGTGGCCCTGCGGGGAGGTGGGGGGCTGGACGGGTTAGGGCTAACACGCAGGCCGGTAGACAAGGGCCAGGGACTGCCGTTCCTACCTTCAGGAAAGACTCCACCTGTTTCCCAGAGATGCCTTCCACCTGTTCCAAGTCCTCCACCTAGGGGGACAGCAGTGCTCGGAAGGAGAGGGCAAAGAACTGGGACCCCCTCCACCTGCCTTCCGCGCTTGTTACCTTGCTGAAGGGGCCATGGAGCTCCCTCCAGCCCATGATGAGTTGGGCCTTCTTCTGGCCAATCAGCTGCAGGCTGCGCAAATCCCGAGCTGAGCCTTCGTTCAGCAGATCCAATAATTTTTTGCGCCCACGTTCCAGTAACTCCGGGCTAATCTGTAGCTCCCAACAGTCCTCAGCCTTCTCCGCAGGGTTGGACACATGTGAAGACTCCCGCTATCAAGTAACAGAATTGACAGCAAAGGCCTGTATATTACTGTGCCAACATTAGGCACCCAGCCACCTTCTCAGCCTTCACCCGGCTCTGGCACTAATTTTGTTGGATTTTACAACATGTAAGTGCCTACCATGCTTGAGAATTGGGGTTCAATCTGCAGTACAGGAGAAAGAAAAGAGTATGCACCCCATCGTCCTGACAGTTTGGGGCAGTTCTACTGGTGATTTTGTGTAACGACCATTCTGGGTGAGGTTCTTAAAAGAGTGCCTGTCAGTTTCTCTAAATGGGCTCCACCGTTTATCGACGGCAGGAGCTAGGCTACAGGCGAGGTCCAGTCAGTAGCCAATCCAAGTGCAAGGGGCGTCAAAAAGAAAGGAAACTGACCAATGGTGGATGCCTGCTCAATGAGATAGGCCCATATTCACCCATGTCTTTAAGGCATCACCTATACACAAGGTTCCCGCTGGGAAAATTGGGCTTGTGGCCGGGCTCACCTTTCTTTTGTGGCCTTTCTTCAGAATATGGATCTTTGACTCCGCCTGTTTCTGAACTGAAAACAGGAATCAGGAACTGGTCAGGACACAGGCTACCTCCTTCCTTCCCTACCTCCTGGGTAGCCATTTGCTTTTTCCAACCTCAAGCTTTTCATGTCCGTCCCCCCCCCCCCCTTTTTTTTGGAGATAGAGTCTCTGTAACCAAGGCTAACCTCGAATTTAGAGCAACTCTCCTGCCTCACCCTCCTGAGTACTGGGATAACAGGTGTGTGACACCATATTCAGCCAATACCCTGCTGTCTTAATGCCCACCTAAGATCCAGTAGGAGGCTATGAGTGAGCGAGGGTAGCTGTAGTCTCTTCATTTCTGAAATAGCTGGGTCTCCTTACACCCTGGAACTAAACTTACTTAGCTGCAGGGGCATCACCACGGCCTTTTTCAGGGGCTTTGCCACTGTGCCTGTACAAGAGGGGAGGGGCGAGGTGTTCTCTTTCTCCTTTGCATCCAGGGCCTCCTGGGCCAGCACCTTGGCCTCCAGTTCTTTTTGCTTCATCTTGAGCCTCTGTTGGAAAGGATCATGAGAATAAGTAACTCAGCTCCGGCCTCAAAGCAGTGGATTAGGACAGTGAGCAGGCAGAGCTCTGAAGTCCAAGGGAAAGCGGTAGGGACCAGCAGGAGAATTGATGAGACAGAGTTAAAAATAACTAAGGGAGTTTTAATAATCAGATGGCTACCTAGAGACAGAATAAGTCTTCAAGTAAGAAGAATGAAATGGATTTTTCTTCTTTTGAGACAATATCTCACTATGTAGTCATGGCTGGACTGAGCTTGGCATGTAGACCAGACCAACCTCAAGCACACAAAAAGAGCTGCCTGCCTCTAGGCAGGCCATATATTTTTATTTGTATGTGTGGGTGTTTGTCTGCACATTTATCTGTGCACTACTATATGTGACCTGGGTACCCTGGTGGGTCAGAAGACACGGTTGGATTCTTTGGAACTGGAGTTTTAGGTCGTTGTGTGCTACCATGTGGTTGTTGGGAATTGAGCCAATGTTCTTAACTGCTTAGTCATGTCTCTAGCCTCGGGTAATATTTCTATTATTTAATGTATCTGTACACATGTCAGTGTATGTGCCCAAAGACATCAGTTCTAGGCAGTTGTAAGTTGCCTGATGTGTTAGGAATCGAACTCTGGTCCTGTGCAAGAACAATATATGTTCTTAACCACTGAGCCACTTCTCTAGCCCCAGGTAATACATTTTTATTGTGGATTTCCCGCTGTCTTATTTGATCTCAGTTGTTTCTTAATCCAGGTTTGAACCCTTGCACCCACATGGCAGCTCGTGTCTCTTAACTCTGGACCCAGGGTGTCCAGTACCCTCTTCTGGACTCCCATGGGTACTACACACATTAAAACCCATGTACATAAATAAATCTGATGAAAACTGGATTCTAGATAAGCATCTGAGTGTTTTTCCTTCTCTGTCTGAAGATGCTAGGCATGCTTCTCAAAGCTGGTTGGGATATTAGGTCACCTTCCCCAATACTTACCTCAATCTCCAAGTTTTTTTCCTCTACTGTCTTAATGAGCACCATTCGCTCTCGCTTTGGGGTATTCAGTAGAGGTGCCCCTTGGCTCCCCTGGGAGTCCAGCAAATGTTCCAAGTTCAGGAGGTTTTCCAACATGGCTGGGTCCATATTTCTTAGCTTCTGTAAGAGGCTGAGTAGAAACAAAGATTACCCCCACCTATCTCCTCTCTCACCTCCTTCGGTAGAGCAGGATTACCTCTGTCATGCTTTAACTTGGTGTTATGTTTGGGAACTCTAAACAGTTAACTAGCCTGTAAATATAGTGTCTTTTTCAGGTGAAGTAAACTCTCCTGGATGCCAGATTATCAGATGAAAAGCAGTTAATAAGCACTGGACGCCACACATTAGAGATCTACCACACTGTCCTGTCTAAGAGGCACTTGTGTGTGATAAAGAAAAAAATAGAGAGCAAGCGAGCTGGGGAGATAACTCAGCAATTAAAATACTTGCCATGCAAGCAAGGGGCCTGGAAGTTGGATACTTAGAGCACACAGTAATTGCCAAGTGGGTGTGGCAGCCTGTCTATAATTCTAGTCTCAGAAGGCACACAGGATGCCCAAACAAGTAAGCTAAAGATACTGGCCACAACAGGGAGTTTTCAACGAATAAAGTATAGGATTGAGGAAGATTCTCAGCACCAACCTCAAACCTCCACATGCATGTGCACACACACATACCATAAACACATACATGTGAAAAGAAATAACAGTAAGAACTGAGGACTTGGCCATTTGGAAGCAAGCGAGGGAAGCTCCATAGAAGAGGCCCTCAGGGGCTGGAGAGATGGCTCAGCGGTTAAGAGCACCGTCTGCTCTTCCAGAGGACCCGGGTTTGATTCCCAGCACCCACATGGCAGCTAACAACTGTCTGTAGTTCCAGTTCCAGGCAAACACCAAGATAAATAAATAAATAAATAAAGTTTAAAAAAAAAAAAAAAAGAAAAGGCCCTCATTAGCAGGTAATAGGACAGCTACTAGAGATTAGGATGAGAAGCCTTTATCCAGTGGGGTATATACAGAAGAGTCTGGTTCCAACAACCCTGGCTATCTGAGCATAGCAATTTCAAGCCATATTCATTTTGCCTGAAATCTTCACCCTCACCCCAGTGAAAACTGTCTTCCAAAGTGAAAATGCTGTCTTTCCAGTAATGCCCAGTTAGATCATCTACGCTGCACCAAATGAGCTCCTAAGTGACGCAGATCATGTCCTGTTCTTTATGTACAAGCCTTAGAAGAATAGCATCAGAAAATGTAGGGCAAGTAGTAGAAATATTTTTTCTTTCTGCGTTTCAGAGAACAAGTCTTTCTTTTTGTTTGCTTTTTTGTTTTTAGAGAAAGGGTTCCTCTACATAGCTCTGGCTGCCATGGAACTCAGTCTGTGGAGCAGGCTGGCCTAGTGCCTCTGCCTCCCAAGAGCTGGGATTAAAGGCATGGGATTAACCACCCGTGCCATTCTTTTCTGTTTTATCTACCTGGCTTTATAAACTTAGGTTCCCATCTCCTGAAAGTGAATGTTCAAGGTCAAGGTCTAAGTTTGATATGCCCCATTTCTGAGCTTACCCTTACCCAGAGTGACAATTTTGCCCTTTGGTAAGTTTAGAATAGGTCTTAGGGTAAATTTGTTGGAAAAAGGTATAGAGCTGCTCTTGCTCAGGGATTTCACAGATTAACCCTATTACAGAGTCTGCGGGGAGGCCTGACTCTCACCTTAGTTTCTGGGAGGCAGAAGCTGGAGCTGCTATAGGCTCAGGGCTCTCAGCTGATGATTCTTCAGGGCCTTTGGCTTTCTTTGCCTCTGATGGGCCTAGCAGTTCCTTCTGAGACAGCTTAACGGGTGCCAAAGCTGAGAGGATTGGAGGGATATAAAGGAGAATCACAGTGGTCAGCATTAGTGCTGGTTGCTCGGTGGTTTTCGCAAATTCCCCAATTGTCCTGGTCATTTCACTTTGTCTTCCCCGGTCCTCACCATGAGGCTGTAGACACTCATTGGTGAAAGGCCGGTTAATCACCTCCTTTGACCTAGCAGTGAAGTTCAACGCTGAGACTGTATCCTGGTAAAAGCGTCTTTCAGGAGCAATGTTGGCAATGATGATGCTATGAGCTGAGCCACCCAGAGAGTCCTGAGGGGTAAGGATTGGAGTATGGTTCAGACTCCCAGCCTTCCTGTTCCTTGACAACAATTCCCACTGCCCTAACCAGCAGGCCTAATAGCTACCTTCTCTAGTCCCCCTTGGCCCAATAAAGGTAGACATGACCTGCAATAAGCGAGTGAGTTTGCTGTCCCGGTATGGTATACGAGGGAGGCCCTGGTTTAATGCATCCACCACTTTGCCCAGTACGAAGAGGGAGGCATTGATGGCTCCACTCTCTTTGAGTCGAATGCCCTGGTTGCCTGTTCGACGGTTGTCCTCTGAACCAGCCAAATCAATAAGGTACAGTTTTCCTTCCCGCTGGCGAAATGGAGCCAAACGTTCACGCTGACCCACCTAGAGGAAGAGCAAGGAGCCCAGACTTAGCTTAGGCTTCAGGGGGCTTCCAGGTCCTTCTGTCAGTGTGCCTTACCTTGACCAGGAGTACTGCATGACTACGGGAAGAACGCTGATTAAGACGGGTAGCTCCTACAACTCGATTTTTACTGGCTGGTAGGAAGTACTGCTCAAAGTCAGAGAAGCTAGTGATGTGCTTCTCTGAGAGGCCAGGAATCAGGATGTTTCCTCGACAGTCTTCTCGGATTGCTAGGTCTCCGGATGTAGGATCCAAGAGGTCTAATACCTGTTTGAGCAGTGATAGTTAGGCCATTTCTCCATTAAGAGGTGCTTGCTTCATGGGGGTTAGGGTTCTTGTTACTGGATTGTCAAGAGTTCTTGTGTCTGATACCTCCAGCCCATCTTTCCAGGTCTTACTACACCTCCTTAAACTAGAGCAGAACTTCATGTTTTAGAAGGTGCTCTCACTTTGACACCTCACCTTTTCCTGATAGATCTCTAAATAGGACATAGAGACAGAAAGGTCCCATGGCCGGCCCTCTGCACTTTCTTCCCTTGTAAGCTGCAGGAGGTCCATGAGAGCCCTGGGAATCACTCCAGGTTGTTCTGGGCTGCCTAGCATTGTGTGTGTCTTCCCTAGGGAAAGAGGAGAGAAAGCTGTTAAGTTTTTCTCTCAGTTTCTCTAGCTCTGTCTCATATATAGCTCTCTTCCAGCTTTCTCACCTGCCCCAGTAGGCCCGTAAGCAAGCACACTGGCATTCTGCCCTTCCAGCAAGTGCCTTAGGATGGGCTGTACTGAGCCTACGTAGATGTCTTGCTGAGTGCTCTTCTCCCCATAGAAGGCATCAAATCTGTAGGCAGAAAAAAGAGGGCATTAGCAGGCTGTTAGCTTGATACCCCAAACCTAGATGATGCTGGCTTTTAGGCTTTGTCCCAATTCTTGAACAAAGATCTTGAAAGTGTCCCTGGACTGACATTAGCAAACAAATTAATCTAACATTGCAATCTGGCAGGCCAGATTCCCTTATTTTGCAATAATTCAGAATGCAAAGATAAGAACATACTAGAAGGAATAAGGATTCTGCTGGGAGAAGGAAGCATGTCAGAAACAAGACATAGTGTTATATAGCAATTTCCATTTTGGAGGGAAGCCTAAACTCAGGAAGCGAGTAAGGCAAAGGCTTCAGGAAGTTCAAGACTAACCAGGTAAATGAGGTACTCCCCCCTCTCCCCCCACAAGCATATAAAGCAGTAAGGGCTGCTGTGAGTCACACTCAGGCCAGTTGAGCTGCTTGGAAAAGGCTTATAGACTGCAGGTTTCCAGCCTTGTGAGCTGTCAGCTGTCCCAGGGTGGGCTTTGGTGATGCAGCCATCTGAGTCATTTATACTCCTATAGTAACTTACTTATAATAACTTACATATTCCTGAAAGTAAACCCAATAAAACTTATTGGATCACCATGTTGGATGTTGATGGTGTCCTTCCTTTGGTCTGTGGTTGAACAGACGTTTGTTTTATGCCCGCAGTAATAGTGACACACAATGTGGTGTGAAAGGGCTTCCCAATACTTTTTTCTGAGGAAGCACTCTACCAGGGTAGATAAAAGGCCAATCTAGATTCAAACACAGCTCATTCACTACACTATGACTTGGAACTTAATACATGCTGCCAAGAGAAGACTGGAAAGGAACAGAAGCCAAACTATTAAGAACCCAGAACTGGAGCAAACTAACTTTCTATAGAAAAATCAGGTAACAAGGGGGCTGGAGAGATGGCTCAGTGGTTAAGAGCACTAGCTGTTCTTCCAGAGGACAGGAGTTCAATTCCCAGCACCCACATGGCAGCTCACAACTGTCTGTAATTCCAGTTCCAGGTAAACACCATGGCAAATAAAAAAAAACAACAAAATCTTTTTTTTAAAAAAAAAGAAAAATCAGACAACAAATATTTTAAGTTTTGTGACCATGTGGTTCCTTTCACAGTCACTTAACTCTAAGGCTACTCAAACAGCTACAATATGTAAATAAACAATAAAATTTTATTTGCAGAAAAGTCTCTTAAGCTGGGCATGGCAGCACACACCTGTAATCCCAGCACTTAGGAGGTAAGGCAAGAGAATTGTGAGTTCAAGGCCAGCCTGTGTTTTATGAGAGCTTGTTAAAAACAAAATTAATCAATCAAACAAAAAATGAAACAGCCAAGCAGAAGACTAGCTGGACTTGACCTGCAGGCTGCAGTTTGCCACCTCTAGGCCAAGTTTAAACTTTAAAACTGCTGTGGAATAATCCCTTTGCACTGTGAAGATCTGTTGCTGTGATTGGTTTAGTTAACAAGCCCACTGGCCAATAAGTAAAGAACAAGGTTAGGTGGGAGAGTCAAACTGAGTATGCTGGGAAGGAAAAGGACAGAGAGAGGGCTGCCAGCCAGAAACTGAAGGAGTTGGACAGAAAAGTGATATAGAGGCAAAAGCCTCAGGGTAGCGCATAGATTAATAAAAATGGGTTAAGTTGTAAGAGCTGGTTAATAACAAGCCTGAGCTATTAGCTGAGCATTTGTAGTTAACATTAAGCCTCTGAGTGAGTGATTATCTGAGAGAGGCGGCAAGACAGGAAATCCCACCTACAAAAACCCCATAGAATTTTTAAGTAGTTATGTTCCTGTGTGTCATTTCAAAATCTGCATCGTCTTCCCTGGATCATCTTTTTTCTTACCCTTTCCATGACTACATTCCTTGTTCCTCCCTGTGTCCCGACTTCCCCAAGACTGACACCCAGTTCCACAGTCTTTTTCTCTACAGTGCTCACCTGTACACCATGAACAGACAATCACATGAAGGCCTGGGTGACAAAACTTTGCCTGGTTAGGCATAGGATGGGAGAGCCCGGAAAGAGATAAAGTGAGCAGGCACAGACAGAGAAATGGTTTGGACCTTACTGATATTTGAGTGTCTCCTGGTATTTCCTCCAGTTGGCCACCTCAAGAGAGCAGCTGTCTATGCCTCGTACACAAGGGGCTTCATTTGCTTTTGTTGCTTCATCCATAAACGGCCGCAGGCGTACAGCCACCCTCACTCGAGCTGGAGGTGGGCGCCGGCTAGGCCCTACCTTGCTTAGAGAGCGACCAGCTCCTGGAAAAGACCAGTTTTAGGTGTTCAAGTTTTTTTTTTTTGTTTGTTTGCTTTTGTTTTTTTTTAAAAAAAACCTTTATTTTATTTATTTATTTGCCTTGGTGTTTGCCTGGAACTGGAACTACAGACAGTTGTTAGCTGCCACGTGGGTACTGGGAATCGAACCCGGGTCCTCTGGAAGACCAGATGGTGCTCTTAACCGCTGAGCCATCTCTCCAGCCCTGGTGTTCAAGTTTTGTAAAAGCATAGACAAACAGGAATCAACTTTTCTGGGAGGCCTTTTACTTAAGAGGAAGCTAAACATAGCACAGATATAAGCAGATGGGCTGTTTGGAATTTAGGCCTCTGTCCTTCATCTAACAAATGCTACACCCTGTGTTAACAAGAAACTTGAACATCCAATTTTTATTTGTTTCTTTTTTTTTTTTAAGATTTATTTATTATATATACAGTACAGTATACAGAAGAGGGCACCGGATGTCATCATAGATGGTTGTGAGCCACCATGTGGGTGCTGGGAATTGAACTCAGGACCTCTGGAAGAACAGTTAGTGCTCTTAACCTCTGAGCCATCTCTCCAGCCCCTTTATTTGTTTCTTATGACAACTTGAAAGTAAAGAGCCAGGCAGTGGTGGTGCGCACCTTTGGTCCCAGCCGGGCCGTGGTGGGGAGCACCTTTGGTACAGCACTTGAGAGACAGAGGCAGGCAGATCTCTGAGTTCCAGGTCAGCCTGGCTATACAGAGAAACCCTGTCTAGTAAAACAAAACAAAAATAAATAATCTAAAAAAAATGAGAAGAGGAGGAGGAGGAGGAGGAAGTGCTCTTAATCCCAAAGCTATTTCTCCAGCCCTTGTTTTTGAGATAAGCACTCACTATGAAGCCTGGATAGCTTAGAGTTTGTACCCTTTCTCCTCGGTATTCAGACGCTGCTACTCCAGCACATGTTACTAGTCGAGTCTAGGAAGTCCTACACCCCCTACCTTCCACTTAGGGCACAAAAGGATGTAGGCCAGGGATTCTCAACCTGTGGGCATCGACCCCTTAGGGTCAAAGGACCCTTTATGGTGGTCTCCTAAGACCATCAGAAAACACATGTTCACACTATGATTCATAACAGTATTGAAACAACAGTTATAAAGTAGCAATGAAAATAATTTATAATTGGGGGTCACCACATTAGGAAGTCTGAGAACCACCGGCTTAGGCAATTGCCCTCCTGTAACAGCTCTTGGTGACAAAGCTTCAGATGAAGTCTATAGTGAATTACTAGCCTCCTTCTGTGTATACCTATGACAGATGGCATTAAAGACAATTCTGCTTGGCAGCTATATAACCCTGATAGTCACTGAGCCACTCCAAACATCATTTCTCTCCGCAAAAATAACATTATTACACAAGATCCATCCAGACTAAAAATGTATACAAAGTGTTCAGCATAGTACCCTGCAAGCCTCAATGCTGGTTGTTGCTATGCTATTATGATTATTATTCTCTTTAACACATTTTAATCTCAGCAACTAGTCAGCAGGATCCTAAGGGACCTTTATACTGCTAGATCTCCAGCAGGCATCCTCAGTCTGCCCTCCTAACAGAATCTACTCTTAGGAGACCTTCTCTTGGTGCCGATGCCATCCATTTCCCTCACTGTTTCACTAGTTTCTTTTTTTTAAAATTTTTTTTCTTGGAGCTGGAGAGATGGCTCAGCGGTTAAGAGCACCGTCTGCTCTTCCAGAGGACACGGGTTCGATTCCCAGCACCCACATGGCAGCTAACAACTGTCTGTAGTTCCAGTTCCAGGCAAACACCAAGGCAAATAAATAAATAAAGTTTTATAAAAAAAAAAAAATTTTTTTTTCTTTTCTTTTATTATTATGAACAAAGAAGTCACACTTTCTGTCCTTGTATATCCTTATTCAAGGTCCCTTCCCCTTCCCGCCACATCAGGTCATTCTCTCTTCTCCACAACTCCCCAGTTTCACTAGTTTCTGATTATTCTTTAACAATGTTAAAAGTTTCTCCTATGTTTTACACTCTGTCAGCTTCTGTACAATTAGCACGTAGAGGTGTGTAATTCTTTGTTGTGAGGTGGTCACATTACAGACTGCTCAGTAAATACCCACTAGATACCAGTAACATTGTCCTTCTTCATCTCTGAGTTATAACAAGCAAAACAGGTCTCCAGACACCACATCTTCACTGGGGTGCAAATGTCATCCCTGGATGAGATAGCCCTGATTCACTTCACAGGCACCGTCATCTACTAGCTTGACAACAATTTTTTTTCCCTCTTTTTAAATGATCATCTCTGGGGGCTGGAGAGATGGCTCAGCAGTTAAGAGCACTGACTGCTCTTCCAGAGGACCACATGGCAGTTCACAACTGTCTGTAATTCCAGTTCCAGGGGATCCAACACTCTTTACAGATACATATGTAGGCAAACACCAAGGCAAAAAAAAAAAAAAAGAAGGATTCTGGCCCCTCAAATTAAATGACCATCTTCAAGCCACTTCCTGCCCACGACGCCTCTGACCTTCATACCAGATAGCTGTCTCCAACTCATCCTTCTTCCAAGCTACCATCTACCTTCTTTTGGATGGTTCTAGGTACCTCAAATTCCACCTGTATTAAACTGATCCTTCCCCATCTCTCTACAGCAGTTTTCTCACTTTGCTTTCTAACACCCACAAATAGCTCAGACCCCAAAATAGAAATTTTTAAATGTCTTTCTTCTATATAATTGTCAATACATGTTAGTTCTTAATTTAACATTTAATATTATGTATGTCTGCATACCACTGTGCTAGCTAGGTTTTTTTAATATTTATTTTTATCTTATGTGAATTGGTGTTTTGCCTGCATGTATAACTGTGTAAGGGTGTCAGATCTTGGAATTACAGACAGTTGTTAGCTGCCATGTGGATGCTGGGAATCGAACTCAGGTCCTCCAGAAGAACAGTGAGTGCCTTGAGGAACCCTCGATTAAGAAAATGCCTCCATGAGATCTGGCTGTAAGGCCTTTACTTAATTAGTGATTGTTGGGGGAGGGCCCAGCCCATTGTGGGTGGTGTCATCTCTGGATAGTGGTCCTGGGGTCTATAAGAAAGCAGGGTAAGCAAGCCATGATGAGCAGCAATAAACTGCACTCCTCCAAGGCCCCTACATCAATTCCTACCTCAACCTTGCTTGAGTTCTTGCCCTGAATTCTTTTCGTGATGGATTACAATTGTAAGCCAAATAAATCTTCCTCAATTTGCTTTTGGCCATGGTGTTTCATCACAGCAATAACTCTAAGACAGCCCCATATGTGCCTGGTGCCTCTGTAAGCCAGAAGAGGGTATTGGAGCCTCTGAAACTGAGGCTACAGGTGGTTGTAAGTGACCATGTGGGTGCTAGGAACCCAATCAGGATCAAATTTTCTTAGCTGCTGAGCCATCTCTCTAGCCTCAGTTCTATCTTTTTATTTTTGTTTGTTGAGAACTCAACAATCCTCCTACCTTGACCTCTTGAATGTTAGAATTACACCAGTTGTGGGCTTTAACTTGAAGATGTAGCTGTGTGAATGAATGCATGTGGGCATGAGGACCAAAGATCAAACTCTGGTGTTCCTCAAGATAGGATGACACTCAGGTCCTATGACAACCCTTCCCAGACTACGCTATCTTCCCAGAACTCCTCTTTTATGAAGAGAAAAATAAATCAAGAACATTTGGCTTTCTTTGTGTCTAAATAACACCTGTTCTTTTTGTCTTTTTCAAGATTGTGTAAAATCTTGCTCAAATTTTGAAACCAACTTTAACCACCATTTTATATTTACTTATCTGTTTATGTGTATGAGTGTTTTGCCTGCTTGTATGTATGTCCACTGTGCACATGCCCATGCCCTTGACTTGCCTGGACCGGGAGTTACAGAGTTGTAAACCACCATGTAGGGAACTGAGCCTGGCTCATCTGGAAGAGCAAGTCTATCCCTAACTATCATTTTCTTCTCTTTTCCTTCTGTCCTTTCTTTCTTTCTTTCTTTTTTTTTTTTTTTGTTGTTGTTTTTAGTTTTTCAAGACTAGATTTTCTCTGTGTAGCCCTGTCTGTCCTGGAACTCACTTTGTAAACCAGACTGTCCTTGAAAGAGATCTGACTTCTCCTGCCTCCTGAGTTCTGGGATTAAAGAATGTGGGCCACAACTGACCCGAGTAACTAACATTTTCTTAATAAAGCCTTCTCAAAATACCCAAGGGTTTGTTTCAGATTCTATATTACAAGCTTATGCTTATCTACCATTGTTTTCATCGTATTACATTAGTTTATGTGACTACTTGAAAATGATCATAACCTCATCTAGAAAAGGGACAATATTAATTCAAACACTTCAATGTTTACTATATACCAGACACAGTGGGTCTCAGCCTATATTTGGGCACAATCATCAAGGGAAATAGCATTACAATTTAATTACCTGAGTGTGAATTTCGGACCACCCCCACCCCCGCAGTTTGTTAGCTGTTACCTTGAACTGAACAAGTTACTTAACTCATTCATGTCTGTGTCCTCTCGTCCAAGTACAGCGGGCAAGTGAGCCTTAGAGGTTAAAAATACCTACTATTTATTCTTCCAGAGGGCCTGAGTTTGGTTCTCAGCACCCACATCAGGTGACTCACACCCCGCTTTCTGGCCTCTGCGGGCATCCACACATAGGTGGCGCACAGCGATAAAAACAAACCCTTTTCTTAAAAACATAACATTAACAGTTCTGTTAACAGTTCTGTAACATAACCACCTCATATCTCAGTACAAACATTAAATGTTTGATTTTAAAATGCTTGCAGCTGTGCTTGGTTCGAGGCGTTCCCCTAAATGTCTGCCTCTCCAAAGGCCGAACACACAGTAGTTACAGGCCAGAATTCGGTCTAAAGAATCGAAGGACAGGCATATGCAAATCCTCTTAGAAAAGATTCTGAAACGCCTGAGAGCCTTTCCAACATAAAAACAGCATCCAACTCCAGGGGTAGAGGGAAAGGAAAGTGTCTTTGATTTCTCTTCGCAGGGACTCACACCGCCGCCGAAAGCAGCCCCCTGACTCAGATCTCAGTACTCAGCTCCCGGGGCGGGTGGCTGCCCGGCAACCGACGAAGTCAACTGAAGCGCACAAGGAACGGGCACGGGACTCGGGGTGGTGGGTCTCAAGCCGGTTTATACAGCCGAAGGCCGCGAGTAGGGAGGACCGTGGCTGGCGGTGCCCACCCCCGCCCTCCCGGGACGCCACCGGGGTTCCCGGGAGCCGTTACTCCGTTAAGTCCCACACAGAGACGTCCTTCCGCCCCGCGCCACCTGGGTTCTCCGGGACAACCGCTTCTCTTCCACACAGCGACGCCTCGCCCTTCTGGCCCCGTACCTGAAGTGCTCGCTGCCATCTTCCGTCGCTTCGGCCTCGTCACAGCCCGTCCCTCCATGCTCTTTGGAACCCGGACAACACCGTTTGAATTGCCCGGTCCCGCCGCTCTCTCAGATTCGGCCAATCACGACCTCTCCCCGCCTGACGCCTGTTACAATTCACTGTAATCCCGCCTTCCTGGGCTCACTTCCGGTTTCGAAAGCGCAGGTCCGCAGGGATTGGCCCTGCCGTCTGTCACTAAGTGGTGGGTCCCCAGGGTGCGGCACCTTCAGGATTTTCCCTTTCCAGGCTGGAATGGGCAAAGTGCAGACCTTTCCTTCCCAGCTACGAATCTGAAAGCCCTCGGTCGATTCTATCCTAACGATCCCAGCGCTAAAGACAGTTTTTGCCTTTTGGAGCGGAATGCTCTACGTAGTCCTGGTTGTCCTGGAGTGACCTGTTAACCTGTCCTGGAGTGTTAACCTGAAATTGACACGCACACCCCGCTTCCTACTGTGGGAAAATACTTAGTCCTGTGCTACAATTTTGGGGCTGAAATGGCCCAGTTAACTTTGTGCTTTTGGCTTCAGTGAAACCGCTTGTCTTCTCCCGGCAACTGCTAACCGGGATGTAGTTTTTTTTAGTTTAAATGCTCCCTGAAAAATGCATTTGAGGCTGCTCCGTGAGTAGTTTCTCTTTAGTCTTTAGGTTTCTATACCGCAACACTGGAACTCACTCGGTAGACTAGGCTGGGTTTGAAATCACAAAGATCTGTTTCTTTCTCTGCTAGATTAAAGGGCGCCACCTTCTGTTTCTGTTTTTCAAGAAAAGGTTTCTCAGCTGGATCTCTTGAGTTCAAGGATAGCTTGAGTCTTTTTTTTTTTTTTTTTAAATATTTATTTATTTATTATGTACGGAAGAGAGTACCAGATCTCATTTATAGATGGTTGTGAGCCACCATGTGGTTGCTAGGAATTGAACTCACGACTTTTGGAACAACAGCCAGTGCTCTTAACTTCTGAGCCATCTCTCCAACCCAGCCGGAGTCTACAAAGTGAGTTCCAAGACATCAAGGGCTACACAGAGGAAAAACCCTGTCTCAAAAAAAGGGGAGGGGGTTTTCTTGTGTTTCTTCTGAGGTTGGCCTCAGACTCAGAATTCTACCTGTCCCTGCCTCCCCGGGGCCAAGGTTAAAGGCATGTGCTACCACTTCCTGGCCAGGGGCTTAGAAACCCAGCAGTTGTAGCTCACACCTTAATCCCATCACTTGGTAAGCAGAGGCAGGTAGATCTCTTTGAGTTCAAGGCCAGCCTGGTCTACAGATCCAGTTCCGTGATAGTCAAGGATAAACAGAGTGTCTCAAAAATAAAACAAAAGCCAAGACTTAGAGATTATGTCCCATCTACCAAAGGGATAGTACAATTTAAACATTTTTTTGTTTTGTTTTGTTTTGTTTTTGTGGGACAGAGTATCTTAATGTACCTTTGCCTGTCCCAGAACTCAAATGTAGATTAAACTGGGCTCGAACTCAGAGACCAGTCTGCCTCTGCCTCCCTAGTGCTGGGATTAAAGAGGGATCAAAGTTGTGTGCCACAATGCCCAACTCTATTTAAAGATATTTATTGGCATTGTTTACAGTTCTAGAATAGGACAATATTTTACACACTAAGGAACTGATTGGTTATGGTCTAGTGACTTTAAGTTAACTCTGTTACCATGGCAATGAAAACTGGGTTGTTCAAAAAAAAATTTAAAACTTTATTTACTTTATTTGCCTTGGTGTTTGCCTGGAACTGGGAACAGGAACTACAGACAGTTGTGAGCTGCCATGTGGTTGCTGGGAATTGAACTTAGGTCCTCTGGAAGAACAGTCAGTGCTCTTAACCACTGAGCCATCTCTCCAGCCCCTGTTCAAATTTTTATTATTACTTTTCTGAATTCTTGGACAGAAATGTTCAGTTTGATGTTATAAAAACTTTCCATCACTCCGAATTTTTGTTGTTAATATTGTTTGTTTTATTTTATGTTTTTGTTTTTTTTGGTTTTTTTTGTTTTTTTTTTTGAGACAGGATCTTCCTATGTAGTCCTGGCTGTTCTGGAACTTACTATGTAGACCAAGCTGGCCTTGAACTCACAAAGATCCCCCTGCCTCTGCCTCTCTAGTTCCAGGATTAAAGACATGCACCACAACACCCAGCCATCATATACATTATTAAAAATGTAAAAAGTATTTTTAAAAGTAATTTCCTCTCAGAATCTTCAGCTTCTTTCTCTATCTTCCTGCTCATCATATTCCCATCTCTATTATCCTATAATGGACTCCCCCCGCCAATACTCAATCAGATTTTTGTTGTTGTTGTTATTGTGCTTTTGAGATAGAGTTTCTGGAACAGGTAACAGCCCTTTCCATTCTGGAACTCACTCTTTAGACCAGACTGGCCTCTAACTCACAAAGATTTACCTGTTTCTGCCTCCTCAGTGCTGGCATTAAAGGCTTGCACTACCACCAACCACTGCTCAGTCAGATTTTTATTGAAAGCAAAGCATATAGACTCACATGTGCAGCAGAGCAACAGAGACAGACTCTCAGATGGGGAAGGGACCCAGAGATGGTATCCCCAAGAACTGATTTTTTGTCTGACATTCTGTTGCGAGTATTTCTTCATTTCCTGTTCATTTCCAAACATACTACAGCTTGGCTTCAGAGTTTTCCAATTCTCAGAAACTTTGTCTAAATTAATAACCTTCTGGGTGTGAAGGATGGAGAACACTGCTCTTTTTTTAGACTTCTTGGCATTAGCCACTCTTTTAGATGTGTTTTTCTGTTCAATGCATCATTCCTCATGTCCATTACTTCCTAAACCCACCATTCTCTTCCATTGGTACCAAATAACAAGTGTAGGATTCTCAATTCTTTAAATTTCTTTTTTTAACTTTATGTATTTATTTATTTGCCTTGGTGTTTGCCTGGAACTGGAACTACAGACAGTTGTTAGCTGCCATGTGGGTGCTGGAAATCGAACCCCGGTCCTCTGGAAGAGCAGACGGTGCTCTTAACCGCTGAGCCATCTCTCCAGCCCCGGATTCTCAATTCTTAATACAGCCTTCTGTGGTAATATATTTTCTATTTAATAAAACAAGCTTGGACTATCAAAGGACAGAGCCGTTTCTCCAGCCCTCCTTTTTTTTTTTTTCTTTTTGAGACAGGGTTTTCTGTGTAACAATGCTGGCTGTTCTGGAACTTGCTTTGTAGAGCAGGCTGGCCTAACTCACAGAGATCCTCCTGCTTCTGCTTCCTAGGTGCAGGACTAAGCGTGAGGCACCACTGCCTCGCTTTCTCTTCCAACCCGTTTTTGTTTTTGTTTTGTTTTTTCAAGTCTTAATTTTCCTTTAAAAATTATTCCAGGCTGATTTTATTAAATATCAAACACCACAGCCTTTTTTTCATTTTACATACACATAGTTTTCTATCATTGGAACTTCATTGTTTATATGCTAATAATTTATTAATCTATCATAGGTTTAATCTTAAATCCAGTCATTTGTAACAATGTGCATGAACCTGGAGTACACTATGCTAAGTGAAAGGAGCCAGCCCCCTCCAAGACAGAAAGTACATTATTTCACTTTCATATAGATTCTAAAGATGTGGAATTCATGGATGTAGAAAATAGATGATTCTGAGAGGCTAAAGGACGGGGTGGCTGAGGAAAGGAAGGCTGTTGATCCAAGCACACAAAGGAGAGAAATGCGCACTCAGTTGCACAGAGCAGTTTTGATAGTAATAGTGCACCACACATTCCTGAACTAAATTATGCTAAAAGAATAATTGCGTTTGGGTTTGAGATACAGCCTTGCTGTGTGCTAGCAGACAGACTGGCACTCGCTGTGTGGACCAGACTGGCATCAAGATTGAGGCAGTCTCACCAACCCTCCCCCAAAATGTTTAAGTTATAGCTATGAGCCACTAGGCTCAGCTTTTTGTTTCTGTTTTTGTTTTATTTTTCAAGACAGGGTTTATCTGTGTAGCCCTGGCTGTCCTGGAACTTGTTTTGCAGACCAGCCTGACCTCACAGAGATCTGCCTGCCTTTGCTATCTCCCAATAACTGGGATTAAAAATTGTGACACCATCAACTGTCTTTTTTTGGGGGGTTGGTGGAGTCTCAGTACCCCAGGCTGGATTGGATCTTATTACGACTGGCTGGCTGGTCTCACATTTTAAGCACCCTTCCTAATTTAGCCTCTCAATGCTAGGATTATATATATAAGTCATCACACCCAGCAAAAGAATAGATTTTTAAGTGTTTTCACCACACAAAGTAGTATGTATGCATAGATTTACTTTTTTAATGATTTTATATTGTAAGAATATATCAAAGCATCACATTGTACTGCATATACAATTTGTATCTCTCAAGATAAAAAAATGTTCCTTTTTTGGGGGGTGCTTTTTTTGTTTGTTTACTTCAAGACAGGGTCTCACTATGTAGCACTGGCTGTCCTGTAACTTTTCATGAAGACCAAAGTGGCCTCAGATACACAGAGATATCTGCCTGCTTCTGTCTCTTGAGTGCTGGGATCAAAGGCATGTGCCACCCAGAACTTTTTTTTTCTTTTTAAACTTTATTTATTTATTATTTATTTATTTGCCTTGGTGTTTGCCTGGAACTGGAACTACAGACAGTTGTTAGCTGCCATGTGGGTGCTGGGAATCGAACCCCGGTCCTCTGGAAGAGCAGATGGTGCTCTTAACCGCTGAGCCATCTCTCCAGCCCCAACCACTCAGAACTTTTAAAAAACAAAACAAAACAAGGTTCCATGTAGTCGAGGTTGGCTTTGAACTCTACATAGCTGAGGATAACTCTTGATGCAATTCCCAAGTGCCCAATTCCTGGGATTAAAGTCATATATACCACAGCCAGCTAAACTCACTTTGTTTATTATCTACAAAGTGCAAAAGCTAATTTTCAAGGGATATTTTGTTGTTGCAAGATTATTTAAAGATTATCAGGTAAAAATTTTACTTATCAAATAGTTTTATAATGTCATTTTTTAAAATTTTGCTTTATTTTTGCTTATGTGTATGTACCTCTGTGTGGTTACATGTACATGAAGCAGGTGCCTGCAGAGACCAGAGGAAGGTATCACATGCCACAGAGCTGGAGTTACCGGTGCTTGTGAGCCTCCTGAGGTGGATATTGGGATCTGAACCAGGTGTTCTGGAAGAGCATTACATGCTTTCAACTACTCAACTGTTCCTCTAGCCCCCAAGTCATTTTTTCAACAATCATATAATAAGGTATTAAAAGCTGTCAGTGGGGCTGGAGAGATGGCTCAGCGGTTGGGAGCACCGTCTGCTCTTCTGGAGGACCGGGGTTCAATTCCCAGCACCCACAGGGCAGCTCACAACTGTCTGTAGTTCCAGTTCCAGGAAAAACACCAAGACAAATAAATAAATAAATAAATAAATAAATAAATAAATAAATAAATAAATAGATAGATAGATAGATAGATAGATAGATAAGCTAAAAAAAAGCTGTCAGCACACAGTAACTCCTGAACTGTATTAATAAAGATATTGTTTGTAGGATAAAGCTTATTTAATTTTTTATTATTATCTTGAGGGGGCATCAGGATAGAATTCTTCTGTATAACTCTGGCGGTCCTGTAACCAGCTCTGTAGACCATGCTGGCCTGGAGCTCACAGAGATCCACCTGTCTTTGTCTCCCAAGTGTTGGAATTAAATGTGTGTACCACCATGCTAAGTTTGCTTATTTATGTGCAACCCGAACCCTAACCCTAACCCTAACCCCCTAACCCTAACCCCCTAACCCTAACCCTAACCCTAACCCCCTAACCCCCTAACCCTAACCCCCTAACCCTAACCCTAACCCTAACCCTAACTCTATGTAACCCTGGTTGTCCCGGAACTCACTATGGAGACAGGCTGGACTCCAATTCACAGAAATCTGCCTTCCTCTGCCTCTCCAGCCCTGGGATAAAGATATGTGCCACTGTATATTATTTATTTTTATTTTATGTTTATGAATGTTTTATCTGCATGTTTGTCTGGGCACTACATGTGTATCAGAAGAGGGTTTCAGATCTGGAACCAGAATTAAGAAGACTGTGAGTCAGCTGTGGTGGTGGCACACACTTTTAATTTCAGCACTCAGGAGGCAGAGGCAGGTGGACCCTGTGAGTTAGAGGGCAGCCTGGTGTACAAAGTGAGCTCCAGGATAGCCAGGATTGTTACACAGAGAAACCCTGTTTTGAAAAAACAAAACAGAAAAAAAAATTTGTGGGCTGCCATTGGGTGGTTGGAAATAGAGAATTGGATCCAGGTCCTCTTTGAGAGATAAACCTTCTCTCCTGTTCAAACTTATCTTCAAACCATCTCCCAATCATCACCCAAAACCACGTCTTTTAAGTAAATGAAAATTCTTCAAATAAATTTTATTTTATTTTAATTGGCAGAGATCTAACATGTGGAGGGATGGCTCAGTGGTTAAGAATGCTGGTTGTGAAAGCAAGAAGGCCAGAGGTGAAATCTCCACGAAGCCAGGCCTGGCCTTTCCAATGTCTGCTGAATTAGGAAACAGACCACTGGATCCCAAGAGGTCTCTGGGCAGCCAGCTTAGCCAAAACAGTGAGCTTCGGGCTCAGTGAGAGACCCTGTCTCAAAGCAATTAGGTAGAATGTGACAGACGACGTAATGATGACTCTGATCTCTCATGCACACGGGCAAAGGTGTGTGCATCTGCACATACATAACACGTGCACACACAGCACAGGTGTGTGTACCTGCACATATACAATAGACATACACATATGAGCACAGGTGTGTGTACCTGCACATATACAATAGACAGACACACAGCACAGGTGTGTGTACTGCACATATACAATACATACACACGGCACAGGTGTGTGTACCTGTACATACACAATAAACATACACACAGCATAGGTGTGTGTACCTGCACATATACAATAGACATACACACACAGCATATGTGTGTGTACCTGTACATATACAATAGACATGCACACAGCACAGGTGTGCATACCTGCACATACACAATACACACACACACACACACACACACACACACACACACACACGGCACAGGTGTGTGTACCTGTACATACACAATAAACATACACACAGCATAGGTGTGTGTACCTGCACATATACAATAGACATACACACACAGCACAGGTGTGTGTACCTGCACGTACACAATAGACATACACACAAAAAAGAAAGAAAGAAAAAATTCAAGATGATATATGAGATCAATGTCTGGTCCTATACAGGTGAGCACACACACTCATCACACAATGCACATACTTATTACATATACTCGCATGTACACACCATAGACTATATCCCTACCCCACACTGTATACTTTAAAGGGGTGAATTCCATGCTATGTGATTTACACACAAATAAAAAGACAATGGTATTCTCTCTTCCATGTAATTGTTTGAAAGAAAGGACATCAGGGATATGGCCTTTGACAGTGTTCACCCAGCATACATGAAGCCAACGCATCATATAAGTGGGCTGTGGTGGCACGCTTCTGTAACCCAGCCTTCACTAACCCCTACTGCTGCCCGCTAAAGCTGTTAGTGTTGTAGGGCTTGGAACTGGGATCCTCATTATTATTTTCAAAGTGACCATGTCTTTGCTGAATCTATCTAGTGATCCATATTCATGATTACACACAACAAAAACCTCTCCTTTTGGACTTACACATCTATTTATTCATGTATTTAGTTTTTTGGGACAGTGTCTCACTGTATCCAAGACTAATCTGGAATTCACTATGGCCTCCAGATTGGCATTAAACTTGTGGCAATCTTTTTTTACCTCCTTAAGCTTCTTAGAGTCTTACTATGTAGACCTGTCTGGCCCTGAACTCACTATGTACACCAGGCTAGCTTAGTCCCTCAAGTTCTAGATTACAGGTGTGCACCACCATGGCTTACTTAGGCTTTTCCCTTTTTTTTTTATTTATTTTTTTTTTTAGGCAGAGTTTCTTTCTGTAACCCTGGCTGTCCTGGAAGTCTCTATGTAGATCAGGTTGGCCTAGAACTCACAGAGATCCCCCTCTGCCTCCCGAGTGCTGCAATTAAAGCTGTGCACCACCATACCATGCCAGCCCCAGGGGTTTTCCATTCTGGACCCAGTATTGATGGGGTTCACACTACTGGGAATGTGTTAGCTTCTCAAGAAAAGAGTCTCAATTCTGAGAGAGCTACATTAGGAACTACCAGGTTTGGGAGCAGAATTAAGAGGAGCTGGGCTAAAGCAGCAGAGTTGAGTGCTTGGGCCAAACTTTGGGAGTTCAATGGATTCTGGAAAGAAGAAAGGATAGTGCTCCCACCATGAACAGCAAGTGGCTTGATGTCAATAGAATAAGTAGATATTTGGAGTCAGGAAGTAGAAGAGAGCTGAGAGTGTATTCTGCCAGGTTGGTGTAACCAAGCCTTACTCCTATGAGGAACAACGCTCAGGGACTAGCTTTGGAAAGAGTTGGTTCTGGCGGAATTTTGTCTCTTTTTCCATAACATATAAAGAAATCCCCTAGCCCTTCACTTCCTAACTCTCCTATCTCCTCTCATTAATGTTCAATAGTAGCCAGATACAGCCAGGTGTGATGGCACACCCCTTTAATCCCAGCACTGGAGGGGCAAAGGCAGTGAGTCTAGCCTAGACTACATAGTGAGTTCCAGGACAGCCAGGGCTATGTAGAGAGAATCTGTCTCAAAAATGTTTTAATTTATTATTACTTTTTAAATTCAGAAATAAGATTCACACATTTTCTATTAGAATGAGGATGTGGACAAACAGTCTTTAGTCATATCCTTTTATTAGGCTATTTGCATTTTGCTTGGGGTTTGGTGATAAGAGAGTTCTCACACCTACCACGGCCCCCCACCCGAGAGAAAGGGGGGTTTCAGCAAGTGCTGCAGTGGCTAGGGTAGAAATCCCAGTGCAGGCTGATGGCATCAATGACAGAGCCAGATCGGCCGCTAATGAAACGGAGGACGGTGTTGGGGTGCAAGGGAACAGCGTTGAAACTTGTGCCGGAGTCTTTTCCAAAAGGCAGGTAGCGGCCTTTGTCTGTTACGAAGATCAGCTGCTTCACGTAGTATCTGTACTTGCCAGACACCTGGATCACAGATTCCCCGGGGTGCAGAAAGATCTCCTCCAGGTCTCCCTGTTTGCCACCTACATAGTCGCTCCACACCGTGCCATATCGAACCTGGAGACTGGGGGCGGGGCGAGAAGGAGGAAGGAGCATGTTGACACGGTTCTCGGGATTCAAGACTTGAACGGTGAGATGGTTCTGCTGGTGGAGGTTTCTGCTGCTGAGCCTGACAACCTAAGTTGTCATCTGGTGGAGGGAGAGCGCCCACCCCCAGAAGTTTTCCTCTGGCCACCACATGCACGACAGGACACTTGAACACCCCCCCACACCCCATGCATACACAAAAATAAATAAATAAATATATATATATACATATATAATTAAATTAAGTCTTAGTCTATATGCTTTATCTTCAAACTGGTGACAAGTTCCACAAGACTGCGTGTACCCTAGGAAAGCATCTAGAGAATCTCAGCTTCTCATTTTGCTGGCAAAACAGTTTGTGGAACAAAGCAAGTTTCTCAGAGTCACTCAGACACCAGAGTCGGAGCTCACCCTAACACACACTTGAGGATTTTCTTTTTTTTTTTTTTTTTTTTTTTTTTTTAAACTTTATTTTTATTTATTTATTTGCCTTGGTGTTTTGCCTGGAACTGGAACTACAGACAGTTGTTAGCTGCCATGTGGGTGCTGGGAATCGAACCCTGGTCCTCTGGAAGAGCAGACGGTGCTCTTAACCGCTGAGCCATCTCTCCAGCCCCCACTTGAGGATTTTCATACATTAGAAAGTATCCCAGGTGAGGCCGAGAAAAGAGGAATTAGCAGCGTGTTACCGTTCAGAAGTTGGACTAGAAGGAAATGCATTTGGCTTTGCATGTGATGCGCGTTTCCAGCTGGAGGAAGGGATGGGACTATCCCGGGACAGACAGCAAACAAAGGGAAAGGGTGCCAGACAGAAATATTGGAAGGAGGTTTAGACCTCAGAAGTGATCCTACCCCGGTAACGTGAAGCCCCTGAGAGTTTGTGATTCTGACTCATCAAGATCATTCTATCTGTATCCAGGAGGATCTAAATCCAGGTCCTCCAACACTTTACTGTGACTTACAGATGTGATGCAATGCAGATGAGAATTTCCCAGCCTAGTAAGGTCCTAGACAGTCCCCAAACCACAGAAACATGAAGACTCTCACCCTGTGATATAACGTGAATTGACCCGGACACGGATGGCGGTGATGGGACCGTCTAGCTGGTTGCCAGAATGAGAGAATCGCTTTCCTCCTTTGCCTCCGTATTCCCCGCTGTAAGAGGATGACCTGGACTGAACTAGAGGGAAGGAAAGGCCTGAAGGGAGGAATACTCTGGGCACAGAGGTGTTCTCCCTCACCCTCAGACCTCCTAACCTCCACCCCCCTAAACCAGTCTGACAGCCCTGCCCAGGCTCCCATGATCCCCTTACCACATCTGCAGCATTTTACTTACTGGCATTGCCAGAGGCTGAGGCACAGAGAAGGGCTAAGAGGATGATGGCCAGCATTCTGAGGCTGCGGTGGGAAGAAGGAGAAAGGGGGCTCATTCACTTCTGTCTGGAATTCATCTACCCAGGCTTCTCCAGCCTGGAGTATAGACCGTGTCTTTTTGATGCTTCAGTCCAGATCTGGCCCTAAGCCTGAAGACAACTACCCACAGATAGTCCTGTTCCTTTCAGACATTACTTTTTTTAAAAAAAATAATAATTTATTTAAATTGATTTTATGTGCACTGGTGTGAAGATATCAGATCCCCTGGGACTGGAGTTACAGACAGTTGTGGGCACCAGAAATTGAACCCAGATCCTCTGCAAGAACAGCCTTCCATCTGTGTTAAGCTGAGACAATCCTCCCTCCATCCAGGCACAATGCACACAAGAGTTTTCTGAAGAGAAAGTAAAGGCCACCCCCAAATCACTGAGGCAGATGAGCTGACCGATCCAAGAATCAGAGCAAAACCTACCAGAAGTCACACGGTTTATGAGCTATCTGAGGCACAGTTAAATCTCTAGCATCACCCTATTCTTAAATCAAGGCAAAAAAAAAAAAAAACATTTTAGAGGTGTCTCTGTGTCTGTCATCTTGGGAGCAGAGGAGATGTGTACCAACAGCACTGTCCAAGTAACACCCGTGGGACCCAGAGGCTGAGACATCTTAGGAGGGAGATGCAGGAACCCAGGCTTGTCAGTGTGCCATGACATGTCTCTACCAGCTAAACTTGCCCAGACCCACTTCCCTTAGCCAAAACCAGCCAGCCACCTTTGCACCTCCAAATAGCTCACCTCTAGGAGCTGCTGCCCAGGTGTCCTCTGCTATAGGTGGGCATTGTCTTTTTTTAGATCAGATTTGAATATCCCTCCCCAGCCCAACTCACCTTTCCCCTAGCAGTTTCAGGTGCAAATCTTCTAGAAATTCCCAGACCTTTTATATATACCAGGTCCTAGCCCTCCCACTGTTCTTTATCATGAGAACCTCACCTGCTGAGCAAACATGACCAACCTCTTAGGGTCAGGTGTCAAGCAGGGTCTGGAACATCTTATCCTGCCTCTCCTTACAGGTGGCAAGGTGGGGTCCACTCCAGACTAAGTGTGCATTTGCGAAGAGACAGAGTACATTTGTTGAAAGTCCAATTGAATAGTGGGTAAAGCAGCTAGTATTTAGAGTGTAATTAATCCAGACATGGCGGCTCATGTGTGCGGTAACGATGAGGTAGAAGTGAGGGGCATGTGCTGAAGCAAGAGAATCGTGATTTCAAGGCCAGTATGGGCTACGATATGAGACCCTGTCTGAAAACACAAACATGCAAATAAGAATGTTGTCCCAGAGGCCTGGAGGAAGGTTCTCCCTCCCCTAAATGATCTGTAAGTATTCTTGCCTGAGACCTGCCTTCTGTTGGGTTGGGTAAATGTTGTCCTCTCCAGTCACTTGTAATATATCTTCTTCCAGAATTAAAAAGCACTTTCAACACTGAGCAGTGCCAAATATTTGCCTAACAATTTATTCTATTTGTCTACATTTTATTATGGAAAAGCTAATCATAAAGTTTAAGAAATTATATAGTGAACACAAAATCTGCTGTGATTAATATTTTACTGTACCTACGTTGTCTGTCCTTTAGGCCTACATTTGTCCATCTTCAGTCCAGACCTTTCTCAAGTCTTTTCTTTCTGAGAAGGGTAATTAGGCCAAAGGTGGGCACTAAATCTGTGGGTTCCCCATCCTTTCTTCCAGAGACAATCAATCTAATGGGCATATGGGAAGCTGAGGATATACAAGTCCTCCTGTGAATATTCTGGATTTTGGAACCTCAGGACTTCTAGGTAGTGTGGTTGTAGACCACTAGAATGAATTACCCCTCTCCTTATGCCTGAAACACTCCCAGAAATGATGTTGTAGGTTTCTTTAGGGTCTTCTTCCAGGACTGATTTTCTTTCCATCTAAAGTCCCTAGAACTGACCCCTGAGTCCTAGTGCTTGACCCTGTTGTTAGACTAGCCCTTAGATCCCTCTGAGTCAGCAGGACCTTCCAGGAGAGGGTTGAGCCTAGGGAGGGGCTAGAATAAGCATTATCAATCCAGACATCCAGATCATCCACCCTTTTCTGCAGGCTCACCATCTGGGGCTGGAAACTCATCCCAGATAGCAAGGGTGTCCTGCCCTGAGGAGTCAGAGAGGGCAGGGCTGCTGGTGCCTGAGCAGACAGCCACCAGGATTTCAGCTTTTCTCCAAGTTCAAGATAAGCTACAGAACACTGGCTCCCTCCCCATCTTTACCCCATGTCCACTGCTCTCTCTGCTTTTCTTCTCCTTTACATCTTGATGTTTTCCCACATTTCCTGCTCTGAGCTTCTTTCTTGATAGCCGTTCCCTTGGATTCTTCTCTCCCAAGCATCCCCCACCCCCCACCTCTTTCCTCTCACTGTCATTTAGGTTCCTTTTCCTCATTGTTGTTGGTAGAGACACACCACACCGTGACAGCAACCCCTGAGAGTGTTCTTGTACTTCTTACCTGACATACCCAGAACCTATGTGACAAAAGTGTACCTAACTTGTCCCAGTTTCAATCTATCACTCTTACCTTTCCTGTGTAGAGTCTAGGCCCCAGTCTGATCCTGAGGTTCCTAAGTGTAAGACATTCCTCTGGTGGGATGATCTCCAAGTCCCTTCCCAATCCATTCGGAGACAAGGAAGGTCACCACACCGCTATGGTAGGTAACTCCAGGACAGCATCCAATGCCGTGACTGAAGCCTCAGAAGTCACTGAAAGCCAGGCAGTGGAGTTTCAGGCTGCCAGCTCTGCAGCCTCCATGGCTCTACTTCACCCAAAGCCATATTCCAGCCAGACCTGCTTGTCCACTAACTCTAGATGCTGTGTGTAAACCTCACCTCATCCCTAGTTCTACTGGTGATGACTAGCTCATGCCTTCCAAAGCTCTCTGCAACTGCAGCTAACTGACATTGCTCCTTTTTCTCTGTCCCCTTTGTTAGAAGCCTCGTTCAGCTTATGCTAATCACTCACCATATTGGAGGCCCCATCAGTCAGCTGACAGCCTCACTCAAAGGCCTTCTCTTCCAATGAGGAATTGGATAAATTGATACTACTATAAAATATGTCAAAACTATGAAATATGCCGGGAGGTGTCTCTGCTCTGAGAGCAACTGGGGAAACTGATATGAGAAAGAGAATGGGGTGAATGGTGATCCAGCTGGAAGCATCAAAGCCCTGGCTGGTGAGGGGCAGTGTGCAAGGGAAGCCAGCGGGAGGTAATGTCTCAGGTGATGGCAGCTGCTGCAGGCTTGGGAAGTGAGAATTAGGAACTCGGCTGCTATATTGTGAAGAGTATTTTTATTTGCAAGTATGAAGAAATTCTCTCTGGATTTTGGTTAGGTGAAGGACAGAATGGGTAGAGCAAAGGAGGAAATGAAGGGTATAAGAAAAGTGGCATAAACCTCCCGTTTCACTGTTTGTCCACCCCCAACCCCCCAACCCCTCAACCCCTGTCTCTCCGAGAGAATCAGTGCATGATAGGGGTCTTGACCCAGTAAGAAGTAAAAATGAGTTTAGTTAAAATATGTTAATTGGGCTTTGTTTGCCATCCAAGGTTCAGGCAAAAGTCCATTTCATCAAACATGGCAAGTGTTCCATTGAGCTGAGCTGAGACAGGAAGGTTGGGAATTTAAGGGGACGACAGGACAATGGAAGGTCCCCGAAAGGGAAGAGCTGCTCATGTTGTCAGATCTACATTTCTCATTAACTAAGAGTCAAGAATTTTGACACAGCTCATCAAATCTCCCAAGTTCCTATATACTCTCTTTTCTTAGATGTATCACAAAAAACGATATTAAAACAGCTAACCAGAAAAATAAAATGAAATAAATAACTAACCAGCTATGTCCTGTGTATAGTAAAAATTCTTTGGCTTTTATATATCTAGATCATATTCTTTGAAGACTATAACCTAAACACTACTATTATTTTTAAAAAGTATTTTAACAGTGTTTGGGGGGGGTGAGTGTGCATACATGCATCTGTCTGTCTATATGTATGTATGTCTGAATAGTGCATATGTGGTGCGTGCAGACACATGGAGAGACTAAAGCAGGACATTGTAGTCTCACCTTTTCATCAGAATCACTAGCTCCTGATAATGACACAAAGTCTTATTAGCTGTGAATGCACGGCTGATAGCTCAGGCTTGTTTCTAAACAGCTCTTAAAACTTAAGTTAACTCACTTCTTTTCATCTATGTTCTTTCATGTGGCTCAGTTACTTTTACATTGTAATGCGCATGCCACTTGCTCTGAATCCCCTGGTGTCTCTGCCTTCTTCTTCCCAGCATCCTCTCTGCCCTGAAAATCCTGCCTAGCTATTGGTCATTCATCTTTTTATTAAACCAGTCAGAGTGGCACACCTTCACAGTGTTCAAAAAGATTACTCTACAACAGGACACTGAGTGTCGTCCTTCTCTCTTTCTGCCTTGTTGCTTGAGACAGGGCCTCAGGATGGCTGGTCAGGAGCTTTCAGGATCTATCTACCCTCCATCTTCTGGGTTAGAGGCTCACGTGCTTACTGCTTATAGCATCCTCATGTGTGTGTCTCTTTCTGTTCTGTGGATTTACACTCCTTGTTTAATAAACTTCAACTTCGCATTGGTGTCTCTGCACAGAAATAAAAACCCAAGCTAAGACATTTGTTTTGTTAAAGACAGGGTTTCTGTGTGTGGCCTTGTCTGACTTGCACTAGCTTTGCAGACCAGGCTGGCCACAAACTCACAGAGATCTGCTTGCCTCAGCCTCCTGAGTACTGGGGTGAAAAATGTGAACCACCATGCCTGACCTAAGAATGTCTTTTTAAATAATTGTAGAGATATGATGTGGTCCCTTTGCTTAGAGATCACCACGGACATGGGAAAGGAAATTAGACACTGGAAGCTCCGGGGACTTGAGGAGATCAGAAGAAGGTGTTGGATACCATAGAACTGGAGTTATTTGTGATTGTGAGCTGCCATGTGGGTGCTGATAATTGAACCTGGGTCCTCTGGAAGAGCAGCCAGTGCTCTTAACTGCTGAGCCTTTATTTATTAGTTTCGGATGATGCCAGAGCCTAGTTTGACAGGCTGCAGGGGCCCACGCACAGATGCTGACAAGTCAGGTCACAGAGATGTCTAGATGAATGAGACAGTGACTCAGAGGTGCCCGGTGTCTTGAGCTTCTTTTGACTTTCCTCTTTTTGTTTTATGCAGGTAGGTGGATCTTTGAGTCCGAGACCAGTCTGGTCTACAGAATGAGTTTCAGGGCAGTTAGGGCTATGCAGAGAAACTCTGTCTTAGAAAAAAACAAACAAATTTTACTCGTAAAACAAAAATAAATCTCCTTGAAGAAGAAGAAGGAGGAGGAGGAGGAAGAGGAAGAAAAGAATTGAGGCCAGGCATTAGTGTTGAACACCTTTAATCCTAGCATTGGGGAGACAGAGACAGGCAGATCTCTATGAGTTTGAGGGCAGCTTGGTCTATAGAGCGAGTTCCAGGACAGTTAGGGCTACACAGAGAAACCCTGTCTCCATCACCACTTAATGGAGAAATCATCTAGCCCAGACCTAAGGATCCTAATTCCAGTGATTTTTTTCCCCACTTAATAATCTCAAATCCCATTTTACTTCCATTGCACATAAACACTCTTGATTTATTTTACTTAAAGAGAATGTCCTTCTGTGATCCATTGTATCCTAGCTCTCAGTGTCTGTGTGGCGATGCGTGGACTAACTCTGATACTGTGGAAGCTGTTGACGTACTTGGACAGTGTTGGCTCTCAAACTTAGAGATAGTTCTGACTTGAGCACATTAGTTGCAGAACTGGTCTCTAGCTTCAACACAAAAGTTTACTTCAGTATGTAGCTGGTGTGATTTGTAGCCCTGCAAAATGAGACTCTGGTATCAATAGTATTAAAATAATCCTTCTAGGAAATGAAGAATCCTGAACAGCTCCACAGAGGCTCAACTTTCCCAACAGGAGGTAAAATGTGCAGTCAGACAGTAATTTCAGAACAATGGATTTTAGCCCTAGAGGGAGAAAAAAGGAAACTCTCAGTGAACAGGATGACCGGGAGCCAGACAGATGATGAAAGTAACATAAGGGAGGGGTGCCCGGCCAGCAGGGTCTTCAGCATGGACCTGAATCTGGGAATGAAACAAATGGAAGACAGGAACACAAAGAACGGAAGGACAAGACAAATATCTCTGATCAAGTCCTCCAAAGCTTTATTATTACAGCCAATATTTATACAGAATCTCTGCCATGCAGGTAGCTGGGAGGAAAGGGGTGGGATGTTCAAAAGAATGTGAGGGGAAGTAACAGACAGGGTAGAATTGATATGGAAATCTATCTGTTATCAGTTGAGGGTCTGGAGAAGGTCACCTTGCTGATCTGAGAAGGTCAAAGAGAAAGCCTGAAGTCATGGTTTAGTTTAACAATGCTTTACTCTAAACTTTATTTAGAGTAAAGACTGCTGGCTAGCTGTAGGAGCTAACTTATAAAATATGACTAAGTTGACTTTGGCTCCCAACAGAGGCGGACGGAATTTGGCTTACAGTCCCAGAGGATACAGTAGGAATGTGGGGATGCTCATCCTGTGTCCACAGAAGCAGGGAGCAGTGAGCCCTGGTGCTCGGCTATCTGTCTGTCTGTCTATCTATTCATCTATCTATCTATCTGTTTGTCTGTCTGTCTATCTATTCTATCTGTCTATCTATCCATCTCTCTCTATCTTGCATACATGTGCGTGCCACAGCATATAGGAATTTCAGTTTGGCCTCAGAAGGATAAAACTTGGGTTATCAAAATTGGTGGTAAATGCTTCTCCTTTTTATTCAGCCCACTACCCACTCCCATGGAATAGTGTAACTTATATTTAGAGTGGGTTTCTCACCTCAGTATAACCTAGAAACTCCCTCACAAGTATGCCTAGATTTCTTTCCATGATGATTCTAAATCTAATCAAGATTACAACTACTAAAATTAAAAGACAATTCTGAACCATTTTTGGTTTGCCAAGATTCTGTCAAATATGGATTCCAATGTTTATTTTCATAGGTAAGCCACTTTACACAAGCTCATATTATGAATTTCTATAAGATATAAATGAACATCCATAGTAGGCTTTACAAAATCTACAGATTCACTGGTAGCAGCTGAAGCCAGGAGGATTCCCAATCTGAATAAAATTTTTCTTCAGTCTGCAGCAGAATGGTAAGATGTGGCGCTGGGTGCCCTCACCCAAAAGTTACAGGGATGTGATGACTTCCAGCCTGACTGTTTAGACAGCTGAATTCCATGGTGCTGAGATTGAATGCTGCAGTAACCACACAGTACTGGCTCAGTGACTCTCAGAGGTCCTGATTCAAGTTCAAAGCTCCCTAAAGTCAAGTAGTCCCACCTAATTGGGCACCGGCTGTCTAAGTGCCATGCTCCCTTATTAGAATCCCCAGAGACTTTTTTTTTTTTTTAAATTACATTTGTTTACAAGTGGTTGGAGGTGCCTGTGTGGGGCCAGAGGGCAACCTTTGGCAGTCAATTCTCTTTTCACAATGTGAGTTGTAGGGATGGAACTCAGATCATTAGTTTGGCAGATGGAGCCTTTATCCATCAAGCAAGTTGCTATCCAAGAATCCCCAGAGATTTTTATAAGTGATAGTAGAGGCCTAGAATTCCAGATATTAGGGATGCTGACCCAAGAGGGTCACCAGTTCAAAGCTACCCTAGGTTAAAGAAAAGTTCAAGGTGAGTCCAGGAAACTTAGTGAATCCTGTATCAAAACAAACAAACAAACATAGCTCAGCCAGAAAACACCGAGTCTGATTCTCTAGGTCCACAGAGAAAAGCCAAGGTGTGGAATTAGGACGCCATCTTACCCTACCCAGTTCAAAGCAGAGAGAAGAGTGGAAGTTAGATTTTTAGATTCTCAAAAGGATATAGTCAAGTGTTTGCTATCATTTTCTCAAGGTTGATAGAGGACTATTCTACCGGTGGAAATACCAGATCTAGTTGTTGAGGCCTCATTAAAAAGAAGAATTTCTCATTTTGAATCCCCCAGTCTCCCAGAATGGCAACAGGTCTTCTCCTTTTGTTTTAATAAGCCAAAAGGTTTCACCGACTTTCCACATAATGATGTTTGCACCCTCCGTCTGGAAGAAGTTGAAAAGGCAAACTCAAGAAACCGCAAAGACACAGCTGCATTTGCTTCTGTCTTAGTTAACTTTTCTTTTTTTTTTTTTTTTTTTAAAACTTTATTTATTTATTTATTTGCCTTGGTGTTTGCCTGGAACTGGAACTACAGACAGTTGTTAGCTGCCATGTGGGTGCTGGGAATCGAACCTGGGTCCTCTGGAAGAGCAGACGGTGCTCTTAACCACTGAGCCATCTCTCCAGCCCCCTTAGTTAACTTTTCAATTGCTGGGATAAAAAATACCATGACCAAAAGCAACTTGGAGAGGAAAGGGTCTGTTTTGTCTTAGTATTTCAGGTCACATTCTTTCACCGAGGGAGGTGTGGGCAAGAACTCAAGGCAGAAACCTGGAGGCAGATTGAAGCGAAATGATGGAGGAATGTCGCTTGCTGGTTTGCTCCCTGTGGTTTATTCAGCCTGCTTTCTTTTGTTTGTTTTTTGAGACAGAGTTTCTCTGTGTAGCTCTGGCTGTCTTGGAATTTGCACTGTAGATCAGACTAGCCTCAACTCAGAGAAATCTACCTGCCTCTGCCTCCTAAGTGATGGGATCAAAGGTGTGCACCACCACTGCTGGGAGCCTTGGTCTGCTTAGAGCACCTAGGAGCTCTAGGCCGGGGATGGCACGGCCCACAGTGAGCTGGACCCTCCCACACCAAACATTAACACCCCCCAAAAAAATGCACCACAGGCCAATCTGTTGGAGGACATTTTCTCTATTGTGGTTTTCCATTTCTTTTTTTTTTTTTTTTTTTTTTTTTTTTTTTTTTTTTTTTTTTTTTTTTTTTTTTTTTTTTTTAAACTCTATTTATTTATTATTTATTTATTTATTTGCCTTGGTGTTTGCCTGGAACTGGAACTACAGACAGTTGTTAGCTGCCATGTGGGTGCTGGGAATCGAACCCGGGTCCTCTGGAAGAGCAGACGGTGCTCTTAACCGCTGAGCCATCTCTTCAGCCCCGGTTTTCCATTTCTAAATGACTCTGTGTCAAGCTGACATAAAAAGCCAGCACTATTATATATTGCTTTATTAAAAATTTAAGTCAGAAGCTAGTGAGGTGGTTTAGGCATTAAAAATATTTGCTTCATATAGTTCAGTCTCTGGATCCCACAGTAGAAGGACAGAACAGACTCCTGAAAGCATGTCCTGCTACTAATAAGTAAAATACAATTATAAAAAATAGAATCACTCCTCCGGCTAACTAATGACTATGCCTTTAATGGTAGTCTTTATGATAGATCTTTAAAAATCATTTTTTTGAGGCAGGGTTTTATGTAACCCAGCTTGGCCTTCTGTTCACTGTAGAGCTGAGGATGGCCTTGAACTCTTGAGCATCCTGCCTCTACCTGCTAAGTGGTAGGATCAAAGGATGGTGCCACCACACCCGACTATAACAGGTCTCTTCTAATCTTTTCACTTGTCATTTACTTGTTTGTCTGTTTGATTTGGGCACATTCACGCCTGTGCAGATGTGCATCCGAGTGCCACAGTGTGTGAGGTCAGACAACAGCTTACACTTGTCCTTCCTTCTTTCAGCTGGTGTGGGAATCGAACTCAGGCTGCCAGGCATAATGGCAGGTCCGTCCACCTGTGAGGCACCTTGCTGCCCCTTCCTTTGATGTTCTTTTAGGACTGTTAATGCACTGACATTCACCCAATAACTGTGGACGGGCACTATTTCCCTTTTAGCTATTTTGTCTCTGGGTTCCCCCTTGGAATTGTTCTTTTGGGTTTTTCCACATTCTCAGCATATGATATCAATATGGGAATTGGTGTATGAAATTTCTCAACAGTTAGGATGGGTGTTTGCTACCAGATGTTCAACAATATCTGTAAAATAAACAGATGGGATCACTGTTAGCTGGACCCAGAGACTTGGAATTAGACAATTGGCTCTTAGTGGCACCCAATGCTTGATGGTAGTGACTTTTGACTGAACCTGCCCCAGGATGGATGATGAGGTTGTGTTTGAGGGTGCCATTGGTTGGCAGAAGTGCTGTCTGAAAACTACAAGCCACCCTGGGAATCATGGCTTACAACACAGGTCTGTTTTCACTGCCAGGACTATTTAGCTTCTGTTTTTATTTCCAAAATAAGTATATAATATACAATTTTGACATAAAGAGTCTCCAAATATGTACAAAGGATCCTTACTGATACGGCTGTAGGTGCCTCACTACTAAACTCAGAAGTGAAATTAGACACAGTCAATGGTTCCTCAAAACTGAATGGCCTTTGGTATTTTGGTGGCAGCAGACCATTGCCTTGTCTTTTTAATTAATTGTTTACATTTATTTATCACAGCACACTTGAGCTCAGAGGACAACTTGTGGTGAATCAATTCTCTCTTTATACCATGTGGGTCCTGAGGGTTGGACTCAGGTTGGCAGGCTTGGTGGCAAGTGCCATCTCACCCCTACCTTGCCTCCTACAACATACTTCTGAAGTTTGAATTCTTTATTAGCATCACCTTAGTGGGAAATAGTATAATAATATATCTATTTTTTGGTATTAACTTTAGGATTACGTGTAACAGTACTCTGTGTGCTTGATTGTATAACTTCAAGAACGGTGTCTTTTCTTCCTGATCCACCGAATGAGGAGTCTCCCATTTCTACGTTTGGGCTTTGTGTTCTCCAGATCAGGCAGAGTCCCTGGATAGGTAGGGTCCATATTTCCTGTTCAGCTTAAAGAAGCCTCAAAAAACTGACTTCTAACCATTGTCAAGCCCTGATTTAAAGAATCAAAGTTGCTGAGCATGGTGTCACATACCTGTGATCATAGGATTTAGAAGGCAGAGGCAGGAGGATTTCTGTGAGTTTGAGACCAGCCTTGTCTACAAAGAGAGTTTAGGACAGCCAGAGCTGTTACAGAGAGAAACTCTGTTTTGAAAAACAAATAAACAAATAAAAGAAAGGATCAAAGTGTCAGAGAGAGAAAACAAACAAAAACTTGGTCCACACAGGGAGCCCCAGGCCAGAGTAAGACCCTACCTGAAAACCAAACCCTCAAACGAACAATGCCCAAATAAATGTATTGGCAAACAATGATGGATCTGTTTCTTGTTTAGAAAAAGCCCTAAAAAGAAAAACAGGACTATTAGGGAACAGTCAAGGAAAGAAACTGCACGCCCCTGGATCCGGCTTACATCTCTTCCTGACTGAGGTCAAGGATTAGTATTGGTATTAGTATTAGTACTGTAACAAAGGGAGAGGCAGCAGGCTTGATGGCTCAGTAACACCTTAACACCAGCCCTCAGGAGGCAGACTGTGGGTATCTATGTTTAAGGCCAGCTTGGACCACACAGGGAGCCCCAGGCCAGAGTAAGACCCTACCTGAAAACCAAACCCTCAAACGAACAATGCCCAAATAAATGTATTGGCAAACAATGATGGATCTGTTTCTTGTTTAGAAAAAGCCCTTTTTGCTTCCTTTTTAACATAATAGGCTGACAGATACACAGCACAGTGTCTCCTCACAAAGACAATCCAAAAACTGCTTCTTCTGTTGATCTTCAACTGCTCCAATAAATACACGAGCCTCCACAAGCACAAGTGGCCTCGCCAGCTGACAATGTGTAAGGAGTAGTCTATAAGACCAGTGATAAACAACCTTAGTTAAGAGTGAAAAAGCATAAACAAACTTTGTAAAAACATGTGTGCTGTGTATGTAGAAAATTGGTAAGTAAAGAATGATGTAATTAGGAAACCAATAAAGAAACAAGAGTATGCAAGATAGATAAGTAATGTGTGAACACCCACTTAAGCATATAAAAAGAGAAACTAAAGACGGACCCTCAGAGCTCCACCTACCCGCCACCTATGCAGACGCAGGATGACTTTCCTTCACTAGAGAATCCTCCTAAGTGACCGAGCGGAGGACTGAGTTCTGCAGAGGCTCGACCACTGGCCGGCTTCACAGAGCAACCCAGAGGAAGAAAAGGTTGTGAGTCCAAACCAACAGTGAGGAGCCCAAATTACCAGAACTGAGGTACACTCCTTTTCACCTTTCTGGGAGCGAGGAGAGAGACTTGTGTGTTATGATGTTGTCTAATGTAACCTTGATTTATTAATACATTAAGTAAACGTGTGGCTTATCATATACGTTGTCCAAACCCTTATTCCTCCCCCGTAACCAGGTTGTGTGCTCACAACACAATGAGACCACTCTATCCATCTCCCAGCCTCCAGGCCAGGTGTGTGACAGCCTACAATTGTCACCTTCTACTATCCCCTTATTTTAAATCCACCTCAGACACCCTGGTTTCATTCTCTGTGGTGGCCTCCAGCCCTGACTACGCCTGGCCTCCACTGTCCATTTGGCCCTGCACTTCAACTACATCCCTTGGAATCCTGTATCTCCTAGTTATGGTTCTAATTACCCCATACTGTAACTTATCTGTTTACATGGAGGCCTCCTCCACTACATTAAATTCATACCAGGCAGGGGCCATGGTTGAGTCACCTCTTCATCGCCAACATAAGCAAAGCATCACAGCTGGCCCAGAGCAGCCATGCCATAAACGATTGTTGGATGAACAGGCGAGGCAGTGCCTTTGAGCTAACATGCTCTTCTGTTCAACCCTCCCCTTGCTCTTTTCCCATGTCTGTGTTTCTCCTCTTCAAGGTTCTCTTGAGTCCTCTGTATTCCAAGCTGGGGTGGGAGGGAACGCCTCACGGAAACTGTATTATAATGAGACAGGGCCTGCAGTCCCTACCCACTACAAAGTCTAAAGCACTCTAGTTTCTGCACACAGGAGTGTGTGTGTGTGTGCGTGTGTGTGTGTGTGTGTGTGTGTGTGTGTGTGTGTGTGTGTGTGTGTGTGTGTGTGTGTGTGCTGGAAATGGAACCTAGAAACCTGAGACATCACTCAAGTTGGGCAAACCTCTGGCACTGAGTTCTATCCCTAGCCAAAGCCAATCAAGTTCCATCCCCTCACACAATCCAGCACATAAGCCTGAATAATCTTATAGAGTTCATTTACCAGGCAGTGGCGCCACTCGCCTTTGATCCCAGCACTCAGAGAGGCAGAGATAGGTGGTTATCTGACTGCACGACCAAGCTGGTCTACAGAGTAAATTCCAGGGTAGCCAGGGCTACACAGGGAAACCCTGTCTTGAAAAGCTGAGGGGGGGGGGCTGGAGAGATGGCTCAGAGGTTAAGAGCACTGACTGTTCTTCCAGAGGGCCTGAGTTCAATTCCCAGCAAAACCACATGGTGGCTCACAACCATCTATGATGAGGTCTGGCGCCCTCTTCTGTAAAACTGTATGCATAATAAATAAATAAATCAAAAATGAAAAGCTGAGGGGGGGGTGGTTACTTTAAGAGAGCCTGTCAGTCACCTAGATAGGAAAATACCCCTCAGATAATCTCTATCTCATTTTCTCTAGCCTGGACCTGAATAAGCTATGACACAGCAGTCTCTGTCTCCTTGTTTGTTTTAGCAAAGGTGGTGGGTGATTGCTCCCTACACCCCAAACCCCCTCACTCTACATGGTGAATCACGGCAAAAGTGTTTGTCCTTTCTGGTCATTGTCCACCCTCCTATCTTTACTCTGTGACAAACTATTTACAGCATTTGCCCTGTGTGTCCTCTTAATGGCCAAGCATCTCTCCAAGCCCATTCATTTTAGAAAAGAATAATGACCCAAAGCTCGAGAAATCACAGGGCCTACCACACAGGAAATGTCAGCCTGAGCTCCTCAGGGTGAGAGCCTTTGGAAAATGGACCCGTAAAGCAAGGGTCTCCTGCCCCAGATGGCCCACAGTTTCACAAAGGACAGACACAAACAGATAATTCTTTATAGCACAGGGACCTGCTCAGACACAGCCATGCACAGCACAGGGCTGACCTGCCTTTGGCTGAGGAGCGGTGCTCACAGAGGCCAGACTGCAGAGCAGAAGGAACTCAGCCTTGCGTCAGAATATCTGGAATTTCTATGAGCTTATGTCTCAGCATCCATTCTGAGTATGTTTAATTTCATCATTCCAGAAGCAGGGCCTATCCGCTGAGTACTGTTCTCTTTCCCCCAGTCCCTCAGCAAAATTAATCCAAATACTTGCCTCTTGGTGACTCTCTCCTATCAGGACCCCCCCCCCACACACACACACATACACACATACCCTCTGATTCTGCTTGGTCTATGCAGGCATGCCACAGTGACCACTTTAGTCACTATGGTAATTCCTGGAACTTTTGCATGTTTGCACTATATCCACCAGTTAGCATCCCCAGAAAATCTGCTTGCAGACACCATAGGTTACTGTCAGGGCTTTTAGTGCATAGGCCTTTTGGTGGCTGGTCACCATGCTGTCCCATCCCATTGGCCTTTTTTTCTCTGAGATCTATATGGATTTTTAAAATTGCTTCTGTAATAGCATTAGCTTTGTTCTCTACTTTCTCGGTGTCTCTCCTGACATGTTAGCCTAACGCTTATCCCTGTCAAGGGTCTCCTGGAAAGTGAAAACTTAGGGTCAGATGAGATACAGAAAAAAGTAGGTTGAAGTCCACTTGGGTCACCTTGGGCCAGTTACTGATAATGTCAGCCTGTTTTGTGTTAGTAAAAAGACAAAGGCTTTGGTCAATGGTACTTGCACAAAGCCCTGGTTGAAAGATAAATTAGGTCTGCTTCACAAGATTGAATGAAATAAACAAGTGTGCCTAGAAAAGTGTTAGGGACATGGACTCATACTTGGTTCCAGGTGTGAGCAGTAGGTTTTTGAGGAAGAAAGGTCAGTGGAGACAAAGAGAGACATATCTTCCTGCTGTGGAGACCATCCAGGGACAGTGTCCTCACTGGGCATCAGGAAAAGAGGGTGATGGGTGTCATGGTCCAGGCAGAGAATGTATGAGGGAATGTGGCTGGAGGATAAGGCTGGTGTGTGCTGGAGACAGAAGCAAACCACAGTCAAGTCAATCTTAGAGGAAGCAGAGGGGCCTGAGAAGATGGGCCATCTGTGCTGGGATCTGTCCAGTGCATGAGTTCCAGGGAAAAGTGGTGTTTGCACCATAGGCCAGCAAGTGAAGGAGAACAGACTCAGAGCTTTGGGAAAGTAATGATCAATTTAAGACAACCCTGGAAGATGTCAAGGCAGACACTTTGTGGTGACAGAATTCTCAAGAGCTCAGCCCTCACTATATTCGCATCGGTGGCAAGAAGACTCAGGATGGAGCTGGAACTATTTGCTGGTCTAGTCTCTACTACAGAGATGGTAAGGAGTAAGAAAATGCAGGAAGTCCCTGGACTACCTCACTTAACACCCAAATGTTTCATGTGATTGGCAGGTTTGACAGGAAGTCACTCAGTGGAGGGTATAAGGATTCCTGACATTCCAGGTGGTGAAGCAAATATGGCTCCGGCAGGAGGCACCTTATATGGAGGCACTCCCCTAAATGTGGCTACGTAAATGCAAGCATACACCTTCTCTTAAAAAGAGACACTATGGGGGGCTGGAGAGATGGCTCAGTGGTTAAGAGCACCATCTGCTCTTCCAGAGGACCCGGGTTCGATTCCCAGCACCCACATGGCAGCTAACAACTGTCTGTAGTTCCAGTTCCAAGCAAACACCAAGGCAAATAAATAAATAAAAGTGTTTAAAAAAAAAAAAAAAAAGAGAGACACTATGTTGCAGGCTGTCTCTCCTCCTCTCCTGCTTCTCTGCTCCTGTACCCGCCTGGAAACTCTCTTAAATAAACCCTCGTGTGGCCTTGGTAGTGTGTGTGTGTGTGTGTGTGTGTGTGTCTTCTCATGTGCAAAACCAACATTTGGTGCCGTGACTCGGATAGACTCTCTCCTGAGTTAAGGTGCACATAAGCTAGAAGAACCTGATCCAGGGCTCACTACCAGGCCACCTTCTGCTCTGCTGCTGCAATATTTTCAAACACCACAGGCTTCGATTGCTAAGTCCCCCCCCCAAGTCAGCATAAACATGAACTAGTTTCATGCAGGACCACACCCAGTCAAGATCTTCACTTGGTCACAACTGTTTGTCTGCATTGACAAACACACACTCCTGACTTTTTTCTAGTATTGAGTTCCTTCCTTCCTTGGCCTTGCCTGCAGGGTAGTGCACTGGTGTCTTCTGTGGGTGTTTTTGCTGGCGGGCACCTCAGGTAGAGCATGGACATGTGGTGCTGGGGCTGACAGGTTTGCAGCACCCTTTATCAGTGGGGTGTACCTCCCTGGAGCTTCCCCTTTGCTCCAACAAGAGCTCACGGATATTTGTGTAATTTTGGGCATTGTCCAAGTGGGCTACCCTGGCAGTTGATGAACTAGTTCAGTGTGGTAGCACTTCCTTATGGGATCGTCCAGCTGGGTTACAACCCAGGCTTGGTGAGTTCCTGACCTCCCTTAGGTCTTGATAATAGAGAATAAGCCAGTGAAAAGTATTCCTCCATCCTCACCCTTAGGATGTGTGCTGGAGACTCGAAAGCTGCTTAGCCTTTTTGCCTCATCTAGACACCACCACGCTTATCTGTTTTTGTACAAAGAAATGGCCTAATTACCCCTTAGTTTACTCAAAATAGCTGCCTAACGGCTCACCAACCACGATATTTTACGGGAGCTAACTTTTACAAGCGCACGGGCAGATAGGAAGTGTTTTTCTTATGTTTTTACTATCTCTTTTCATATCTCAGCTTGCTGATCTTAACCCTATGTCTTCCATATCTCAGCTCTAAACCTTCTCTTCCAGCTCTCTGTTCTTAAGAGTTTTCCTATTTCTTTTCATATCTCAACTCTACACTTTCCCTTCTGGCTTTCTGTTCTTCTGTTTCTGGCCACACGACCAGATCCTCTCTGGAACCTCCACATTTCAAATCTCAATGCTCATCTGCAACTCTTCCTTTTCCTTTCCCGGAACTCCAAACCTGGCAGCTACATTTACCCCACTCTAACCCATAGATAAGATAATGAAAGTTTACACCCTGTTTCCTCTGCCAAAACTTTCTCAGGTAAAAAATTAGGCTATAGAGTAAAGGCGAGTTTGGGAACAGGCCAGAACTCATGCAGATAAAGTCCATCAGGTTTCTAAATGCCTCACAAATGCACTCTCACAGTATACTAGATCCCTGAGTGCATGATGCGTTTTTTTACCCTGACGTCAAAGCTAAACTTAGACCGTGAGAGGGGACCTCAGGCAGACTCCACAGGCAAAAGTCTTAGTGCTGGCTTTTAAGGTATGTCACAGCAAAGATGAAAATAAATATGCCAAAAGATACCTCCTGCTGGCAAAAGCTCCTTTGCCTCCTCCTGTGGCAAGCAGACCCTCCTGTGCTTTAAGTGTGGCCAGTCCAGCTACTGTTTTGCTCTTTCCTAGCCTCCCAGAGGCGGTTCAGGCCTTGTCCTGGGTACCATCAAAGGAATGCTGGTCTAAGTGAGTGTGCCCAAGCCCCACCTGGCAAGGAGACATTACACAGAGACCACTCCCAGCTGATCTCCTAAGGCCTGGCTGTGGGCGATTGGTGCTGCCAAGGCTTCCCTAAGCTGACCACCCTCATGGCAAACAGGGAGCCCTGAGTAGTCATAATGGTATCAGAGTGGTCCATCTCCTCGTGGACACCAGGAGCCACATACTCAGTCCTGCAGGAGATTTGGGGTCTCACATCTCTTTCTTTCTAACCTTTCCATTGTCAGGGTGAGAAGCAAATAATTCTGACCTCATCAGACACTGCCACCTAATTATGTATTCAGAGATGTTCTATCACTCACTCACGTTTGGTCATGTCAACCTGCCGCATATCCCTAATAGAAAAGAGATTTTTTAACTTTTCGTCACATTTTTCCTGAATCCAGACTCCACCAGCTATTCTAGCCGCCTCCCTGCTCACCTTGAACCTGGCAGCTCTTAGCCTTCCAGCCTCCCAGGTGGACCACCAAGTGTAGAACATCCAAAATCCTTGTGTCGCTAGACACATTTCTCTAAAATCCCCATCTCTGAGTTTTCCATCCCAGCCTGCTTCTCAGACCCAAAGTCAAGATAGTGACCAACAAAAGGTTCCGAGGTATTTCAGCTCGCCCCTCCCCAACTCCCCTCGCAGACTAACCCTCTGCTGCTGCTTCTGGAAAATGAAAAAAACCCATGGGCCATTTTCAATACAGGTAAAACAGACCATTTCCATCCCCTCCCCAGGACCAAAAGAAAGGAACCAAAAACCATTTTAACCTTTTTCCATCCCCAGACCTAGCAGAGTACACTCACTATATTATCACTTCTCAGGGTTCTCTTACTAACTCATAATTTTCTTTTCAAGCTCCAGAAAATCAAAGTTTATCACTCCATGGCTTAGGCTCATCCAGACTGCAGAAAATGACCCACAAAATCCAACAGACCAACTGCCAAAAATACAGTTCCCTGAAAAGACAAACTTTGCCCTTAAGACAGCTTTAAGCAGCCTTGAGATCTGTCGGCCCAAATCATTTCCCCCCTGCCCCCCCCACATAAACCCAGTTTTCTTTTTATAATAAATTAAACAGTGAGATGTAAGGATTCCTGACATTCCATGTGGTGAACCCAACATGGCACTGGGTATAAGGATTCCTGGCACTCCACATGGCGAAGCCAACATGGCTCTGGCAGGACGCACCTCATACAGAGACACGCCCCTAAACGTGACTACATAAATCCATGCACACCCCTTCTCTTAAAAAGAGATGCCATGTTGCAGGCTGTCTCTCCTCCTCTCCTGCTTCTCTGCTCCTGTACCTGCCTGGGAATTCTCTTAAATAAACCCTCGTGTGACCTTGGTAGTGTGTGTGTGTGTATGTGTGTGTGTGTGTGTTCTCACGTGTAAAACCAACAGAGGGGGCATTTGAAGCTGTCAGATCTGGAGTTTTCCGTTTTCTCATGATCAGAGGGCTCAGTTCTAAAACCAGGACAGTGGCAGGTGGCATAGAATAGCTGCTCACCCCAGACAGATCGCTGGACCTCTCCACACTTCAGTGTCCAGCTGTAAGACAAGGCAGCCCCCTGCTTGTTTGCTTTAATGGGAGCCTGCCTCTGCTGCTCCTCACCCTCAGGTTATGCCTTTCAGAGAACATCAGGGCAGGTCATACTGACTTCCTTATATGCAGGAAAAACTCAGGGCTAGCCACATTTTCCTCTGCCTACTGAAGCTAAACTTTGGAAATGCAAAGCACTTTTCACCAACGTTGTGTTTAAAGGTTTTAGCTTTTTCTCATGCCCCAGCCTCAATCCATCTTCTCCCTTAAGCTCGCAGTTTCTGTGTCTCATCACCAGTGATGTATAACAAGGCCCGAGCACACCACAATCAGCAGTGAAGTGAGCTATATGGGAGTTAGGTGTTCATAGAGAAACTGTAAGGCAGATCCAGGCATGGCGTTGCACCCCTATAATCATAGCACTAGGAAAGTAGAGGCAGGGAGATCAGGAGTTCAAGGTCATTTTTAGCTGAATAACAAGTTCAAGGTCTGGGCTACATTAGACCATGTCCTTAAATATGTATAAAACAAAAGCAAAGTATCAGACAGAGAAGAAAAAATAAAAAAGAGATCTTTAAAAGAATAAAAGGAAAGAAGAAAAGCTCTCACATACCACAGAATGAAGGAAACTTGAAAAGATTTTGTCCATGAAAAAGGCCAGTGCTGAAGGATTTCGTATTTCCATTTGTGCAGAACACCCAGCACAGACAAATCCAGAGAGGCCAAAAGTGAAGACAGATTGCCCAAGGTTTCACTAAATATCTCTGGTTGATCTGGAGCTGGTTACATAGACCAGGCTGGTCTTGAACTCCTGGAGATCTGCCTGCTTCTGCCTTGGAGTGCTAAAGATTAAAGGCACGTGCCAATATACCCAACTTCCATTCTTCTTCTTCTTCTTCTTCTTCTTCTTCTTCTTCTTCTTCTTCTTCTTCTTCTTCTTCTTTTTTTTTGAGACAGGGTCTCCCTGTGAAACTCTGACTGTCCTAGAACTCTCTGTGTAGACCAGGCTGGCCTCAAATGTATAGTGATCCACCTGCTGCACCTTCGCAGTGCTGAGATTGAAGGTGTGTGCCACCATGTATGGCCCATTATTCTTCTCCCACCAAACCCAGAGCCCTTGATGCATTTAATTGGGAATGCCTGCATGAACATGGGTTGGGAGCTGGGATTATTTACACAGCATGGGCTATTTACCTGTGGGCTACATCATTCAAACGATAACTGTCCCCTCCCCCCCTCACCAGCCACCACTAACTGCTTATAGTTCCTCAGGAAGGGGTGGAGCCTCATAAAGCCCTCCCCCATCCATGATGGAATGAATGGATCTGGTCTTGCACAGTTTACTTGTGGAAGTAACTACAGCTGATCTGAGGTCAGGGTGCAAAGCCTTGTCACTCCCAGAAGACAGAGCTTCACAGCACACCTCCCCATCCGATGACTCTTCCATGCTTTCTCCTGTCTCCTGCCAAGTTCCCTGAGCCTGGGAGGAGGGTGTGATACACATGTCCTGTTTAGGGCCGATTAGTTCACAGCCACTTATTGTCAGCACTTGGACTGGCTATGAGCCTCTGCATTCACGGCTCCGCATTGTAGAGAGAAGCTTTCCTGGCCAAAACTGAAGGAAGCACTAATCTGTGTACAAATATAAATATTTAGAAGAATCAGGGCTGGAGAGATGGCTTAGCGGTTAAGAGCACTGACTGTTCTTCCGGAGGACCTGAGTTCAATTCCCAGCACCCACATAGCGGCTCACAACTGTCCGTAATTCCAGTTCCAAGGAGTCCAACACCCTCACAGAGACAAACATGCAGGAAAAACATTAATACACATCAAATAAAATCAAATCAATAAGCAATTTTAAAAAGAAAACTGTTTTGTTAGGCGGTGTCTTCTCCCCAGTCTTCCACATCCTCCCCTTCCCATCCACCTAGCTCCATACTCTTTTTCTCTCTCTTTGAAGAACAAACAAACAAAACCAAGAAATTTAAAAATCTATCAAAACATGAGAATGCAAACTATAATATACAGCCAAAAGACTAGTAAGACAAGAGACTCCCAAACAAAGCGAGATGAGGCAAAAGTTCACAAGGCACCCCTCAGTTTGCTTTGTGCTAGCCAGCTATTCCTGGGCAGGGGCCTACCCGAAATTATAGTTAATATACCCAGTGACACTATATTGCACAAAACTATTTTTTCCTTTGCCAGTGGGTGTCAGTTCCAGATAGCTTCTTGGTTAGGGGTGGGAACCCCTGTACACGTTCTCAATGCTGGGGCCTCATCTGGATTGAACCTGTACAGGCCCTATGTATGACGCCACAGTCTGTGAGTACGTATGCATATCAGCCCTGTTATGTCTGGAAGCCACTGTTTCCTTGGTATTATCCATCATTTCTGGCTCCTACAATCTTTCCACCTTTTTTCCAAATAGATCTCTGAGCCCCAACGGAAGAGGTTTGGTGAAAACATTCCACTTATTTAGGATTGAGTTTTCCAAAGTCTCTCATTCTCTGCACATTGTCCAGTTGTGGGTTTCTGTGTTCATTCTCATCTTCTGCAAGAAGAAGCTTCTCTCATGATGGCTGAGCAAGTCATTGATGTATGGGTCTAGCCTAATGTCATTAGGTGTCATCTTATTGTCATGTTCCTTTAGTGAAACAATACATCATACTTTGTTGTCCCCAGGGCCATGGCCTACCCAGTCTCAGGTTCTTGACCTCCCGAACAGTGCCAGCTGTAGATTCTGTTCCTTAAAGTGGACCTTAAATTCAAGGAGAGAGTGGTTGGTTACTCCCACAGTGTTTGTGCCACTACTGCGGCAGCATGGCTTGAAGGCAGGTCACTGTTTCGGGTCTCAGGGTTTGTAGCTGGACTGATGGTTACCTTTCCCCTCCAGTAGTGTGCAGAGTACCTTCCAGATCCATGAACACTAGTCAGTGGGGGTAAAGGCTCTACTTAGACCTCAGCTCAACTTCTCAGTGTTAAATGAGATATTTAAACATTGTCTTCAGTAATTTGGTCTTACCATCAGTGTGTGGAGAACAGCCCACAACCTCAACACATAGCCTGAGATGTTTGGGGTTTCCATTGACCAACCATTCTTAACTCCGGTTCCAGGGATTTAACATGTTCTTCTGACCTCTACAAGCATCAGGCACTCACATGATGCACATAGATACATGTAGGCAAAACAATAAAACAGATTAAAAAATAAATAGCCAAACCTTTTGATGGGAAAGGGTTAAGAATGGGGAGGGTGCTAAAGGGAGAGAGAAGCTGATCAGTACACCTCATATGGATGAAGAGAAATATGCTGACCTCCATTACTATGAATATAATTTATATATGTCAATGGGGCTAGAGATGCAGCTCAGTTTTAGAGTTCTGCCTAATGTGCGGAGGTTTGTGGATTTGAACCCCAACACAACAAAAAACAACCAAAACCCAAAACAAAATAATGTTTCCAGTCAGGCTGGGGCACACTCATAATCTTAGCATGGGGGAGGTAGAGGCAGGAGGTCATAAGTTCAAGGCCAGCCAGGGACACATATTGAGATCCTAACTCAGAACACCAGCAAAACACAGCAAAGGTAAACAAAGTAAACAAAAGTAAAACATAAGGAAATATTAAACACAGCTGAGTGTATGTGCACCTACACATGTATCACAGGGATAAGAGAGGAATCTCTGGAGTCCTTAGGCACTATCCACCTTGTGTTTTGAAATAGATTCTCACTGGCCTTAGTCTTATCGAATAGCCTGGGCTGGCTGGCCAGAGAGCCCGGGAATCTGCCCATCTCTATCTTCCACGCTGGATTCCAAATGTATGCCACCAAACCCAAACTAAGGGCTTTGTATTTGCACATCGGTTCTTTACTGAATCTAGAGTTTTCTAACTCCAAATCATTGTCCCTCTGAAACAACAAACACGCCTTTACAAGTCCCCATCTAGAGGTTCCCAGGAAACAAACAGAACAGGCCCCAGGAAGTCTGTCTTCTGCTTCTGTCTGGAGTCAGACAGAGTGATACCCTACAGTTTCTGAGTGGTCATTTAGAGTGCCCATGTGAGGAGACTCACCAAGGCAGGCACCTCATCCTGAACCAGTTCAGACTACATTAACTTCCCTAAAAGTCACTCAGTCTGAGCCCTGCCAAAAAGTCCTGGGTTCATGCCAGGGAGCGCACTTCCTGAGGCCCTGGCAGTACACATAGCTGCGAAGTGCTTCTCTGTTCAAAGTACTGGACTAGCTCCAGTTCAGACATACTCAGGCTCTGGACACCCATTGGCGCGGATCCTCTTCCAGATAAACCTTGAGGGCCTGAGGAGGCAGCAGTAAACACATGCTAGCCCCAAAGTCCAGCTCCCTGCCCAGTTCCTGGGTCCTTTACCCATACCCAGCAAGAAGGATTAAGCATGTTCTTTTCTTTTTTAAAAAAAATCTCATTTTGTCTAGTGTGTGTGTGTGTGTGTGTGTGTGTGTGTGTGTGTGTGTGTGTGTGTGTGTGTGTGACGTACACATGTGCAGGTAAGAAGACAGCTTGGACAAGTGAGTCCTCTTCTTTCACAATGTGAGAGTTCCAGGACTGAAACACAGCTTGCCAGGCTTGGGGGCAGGTGCCCACTAAGCCACCTCAGCAGCCCAAGCACAGCTTTGCTTCTCTTCCTTCTTCTTCTTTTTTTTTAAAAATTTATTTATTATGTATACAGCATACAGAAGAGGGCACCAGATGTCATCATAGACAGTTGTGAGCCACCATGCGGTTACTCGGAATTGAACTCAGGACCTCTGGAAGACTAGTCAGTGTTCTTAACCTCTGAGCCACCTCTCCAGCCCACTTTTCTTCCTTTTAGACAGTGTCTCACTATATAACTCTGACTGGCCCAGAGCTCTCTATGTAAATTAGACTTTGAACTCAAGACATCCGCTTGGATTTGTCTCCCAAGTGTTGGGATTAAAGGGGCACACTACCACACCTGAACTATATTTTCTTTAAATTTTATTTTATGTGTGTAGGTGTTTTGCTTGCATGCTTGTGTGCTCCATGTGTGTGTTTGGTGCCCACGGAGGTCAGAAGGGGGCATCAGCTCCTGTGGAACCGGAGTTACAGGAGCTTCTGTCATAATCACTTAACTACTGAACCATCTCTCCAGTCCAGTCTACAGTTTCTTTAAGATTTACCTTTTTAAAAATTATGTGTTTGTGTGTGCAGGTGCCTGAGGGGCCAGAGATGGTGCATCCTCCAGAAGTGGCATTACAGGCAATTGTGAGCTGTTCAACATGGCTGGGTCTTCTGTGAGAACGTCAAATGCTCTTAACTGCTGAGCAATCTCCTCTGGAGCACCCACTCTGCCACACTTGGGAGAAGAGCCTCGGTTTGGTCAAGCTGTCACATGTGGTTGGAATCTAGAGAGATGTGGTGGTCCTTTCAGTCCTTTTCCATTTTGGGAACATCTCATGTATGGCACTGTATATTACCATAAGATCAGGCACTGACAGCTGAAAGCCTAGGTCTGAGATGACTAACCCATGATGCCTGGGGTGTGGACAGGCTGCTCCCACACGTATTCAGCTCAGTGAATTGCTTCTTCCAGGGTATAGAAAGGCACTGCATCCTGTTTCTCCTGCCTGGGCTTCTCTTTAGGGTTGCAGAGTACTTTAAAGAAAGGGGAAGACTGGGGAAGTAGGATCCAAGCCAAAGAAAGTTCCAGGACTTAGTCTGCAAGCTCAGCAGCCCAAACGCAAGCAAGAAATGTCACTGGCTGCTGGGAAGATGGTTCAGTGAGTAGAGTGCCTGCTGTGAGCATGAGAGACTTAGTTCAGATCTCTAGAGCCTGGGTAAGAAGTCGAGCCTGTGCACACCTGTAAATTCAATGTTTGGGGGATGGGCAAAGAGGACTGCAGTCTTTTGGCCACCTTGAATCATATGGTAATGCCATTTTCCTTTCTTCTTTCCTTCCTTCTTTCTTTTTAAAGTAAAAACTGCTAAACTTTTCAACTTAAGCAATGAAAAATTACAATAAAAATAGACTTCTTGATACCTTTAGCAACAGGAAAATCACATCTGGTCTTTCCAATACTAAGCATTACTCTTCTATAATTTACCTTTTTTTTATGATTACATAGCAATTAAAAGAGAGTTGGGGTGATGTAGCATCCCACGTTACTTGACTGGGCGACTCAGGCTCGGGTCTGCAGATTGAAAAGACACAGATGCTTGGGTCATTCATCCAAGGAGAATGCCATTTATTGAAGGCCAATCTCAGACTTATATACTCGGTGCTTTCAGGGGCATAGCACAGTGGAATTTCCCCAGGCAGCTGGAAAATCACTGACTCCAGGTGAACAGCTGAAACTTCCTCATCTAACCACCCCCCACACACACCAGGCAGGAACATACTGGACAGGGCGTGGAGCATGGAAAGCAGCTAGCAATCCACAGGCTATGTCCTTCAAGGCTCAGAGTGCAGGTGAAGGTCAGAGCAGGGACCTACATTACCCCCCTCCAATAATAAAATGACTAGGCCTGTCTTAGGTGGCCCAGACATCATATAACCTCTTACCCGTCATGGGATGGTGTCCAGGTCACAAACACACATCCTGTCTTAGGTTGAGGCCATCTTCCTGCCTTAGGTTGAGGCCATCTTCCAAAACCTTACCCATCATTGGCTCACTAGTCACTATTGGTCATGCTCACCCAAATCTGAACATCATACTTCAATTGAGCCAGAAAAAATAATACTTGTAGTGTGGCAAAACTGACCTAAGAGTGGGTTTTACGCTAGTGCTTAGGTACAGTATCAGGGTAAAGATTCCTGTACAAAGAAGCACCACCCCTCCCCCAAAGAAAGTGTGCCAGCCAGTCCTTAAAGTCTGCCTGTAAACTGAAGGCCTTTAGTCATAAGCCAATCTTTGAGTAAAAATCAAAAAACGCAAGCAATCCAATTTTTCCTGAACTATGGCCAATTGCAAATTAAACTGTAGCATCCACTTATGAACATGAGTATTCATTTAATTCTAAGTGGTCAGGACATTTGCAACCTGCCCAGGGAGGGTATCCGCTGTGCTTGCCACCATGACAGTCTAACTCAAGGCAAAGCCTGCAGCAAAGGCTGCAGGAATCCCAGAATCCCTCTTGGGTCGATGTAAGATGAGCTGAGAGACATTCTCTGGCGATGGGACAGGCACAGGAACACCGCGGCCATTCTCTCAGCATCTCTTCAGGTGACCCTCCTGCTCAGAACAGTTCAAACCTCCAGACACATTGGAAGAATCATTTATCACCACAAAAAGGAGAGGAGGGTAAAGAAGACTCAAGGTAATCAGGCTCATTCCATCTGGCAGTTCCATTAAAATAGGTGGCAACATAACTGCAATGGGGCGATGACCCCAGCACCTGAGGTACTTGTAGATGGTGTAAGCATCCAGAGAACTGCTCAGAACAGTCAGTCCACAGTATGGGCAAACTCCACTCAAAGCCCATACTACCCAGCCAGCATCAACCGACTAGGGGAGCCCAGGATAGGCCCTCGTCCTAGAGTTAAGCTTAATGGGCATCCATACCTTACAAAGGCCTACCACCAAAGCATGTGGCACTGGCAGAAAATTCAGCGATAGATGCGTTGCTTGGGGCCATGCTGTTAGTTGTTACCGTAGCCATGCCCCCACCTGCAGGGCTCCAAAGCCTCTGACCCTTTAAAATCTCCAATCGCATGGAAGACTTTCTTTTTCTCTTCTTCTCTGCCCCCTACTCTCTTTCTGTCTCCCCTCTCTTCCCTCCCCCATCCCCCTCCTTAATAAACCTAATATGGCTCCCTTGGCAGAGAACTGTCTGGTTCTTTTCACACACAAACTACTAACAAATGCATCCACTCTTAATTTCAAAAACATAGAAATCCCAGTAAGATGGGCTGGAGAGATGGCTCGGCAGTTAAGAGCACTGACTGCTCTTCCAGAGGCAGCTAACAACTGTCTGTGATTCCAAGAGCTGACACCCTTACACAGTTATATATGCAGGCAAAACGCCAATCCACATAAAAAAAAATAATTTTTTTTTTAAAAAAAAAGAAATCCCAGTAAGATTCCACACATAGAAAAATTGGCCTCAGAAAATCAGCCAGAATAGCAAGCTTCCCCATGGAATAATTAATGGACACCAGAAAGGGCCAGACAGAGCTACCCAGCCGCACTGGCATCAGCAATGGGGGATTCATTACCGTAATCCACTGAATCTCTCTCCTCCATCCCAGGAGACTGCCATCCAGGAGTGTCCACAGTGTGGGCCAAACGCTCAAGCACCCAAATGGGGTTGTCTGCATCCTGTGGAAAAACACAAACAGACCCTCTCCCCTACACCAGAACTGGGTCTGGTCCATGCCAAATGCCATCTGTGGGGTTTTTCCATTTGACCTGAGGTAAGGCCACATTGCTGGGCCTCCAGTGTCTATCAGCTGCAGGACATGACTAAGAATCCACAGTTAAAAAATTTTAAATATAAAAAATGAAGGATAAATGGTCTTTGGGCATGGCACATACTCCCCCTTTCTTTGTTTTAAGAAGACAGGCTTTAAGAGTACAATGGGAGCGCTCCACAATGGCCTGGCCCTGAGGCTATAAGGAACCCCAGTCTTATGGGAAATAGCAAAACCAGCACAAAATTTGGCAAAACCTTTATCTGTTTTCTTTTGGGACCCACATGTAAGCAATGGCTTTTAACATCTTTAACCTATTATGCCTGCCATGAATATGCTAAGTATCAGGGGTCCATGCCACTTAGGAACGTGCTAGGAAGCCTGGGGCCTCTCCTTCATCCTTTTGCTAAGCATCCTGGCTGCCCAGGCCACTCCTGAGCCTGCAGCAGAGGTCCTTGAGCAAGGCTCTCAGGGACAAAAGGCATAATCCATACTGAACTGGTGGCTTTGCAGCCTCAGTCACTACATCTAATACAGCCGAGGGATAAGCCGGAACAACTTTAGCAGGGGAGGCATGAGCGTGCACCCAAAGAAGAGGTCCTATCTGCTGAAGAACTCCAGCAGGGCCACGGCTCCAAAGGAGAAATAATTAGCATCAAAAGCTGAGCAAAATCTATGTAGTAGGTATGGGCTCCTGCAATTCTTTCTTCTACAAGATTTAGACACTGTCTAGCCTGAGGGGTTAAAGGGGAGGTGGGATCAGAACCCCCCTGCAAAATGTCAAACAGCAATTTAAGCTGACCTGTAGAAATTCCCAGGCTAGGACACAGCCAGTTAATATTCCCCAATAATTTTTGAAGCTCATTTAAGGTCTGCAATTCATCCAATCTTAATTGAATCTTTTGAGGCTTAACCCCATTCTGTAGCAATTGGTGCCTCAAATACTGATAAGGGAAGTGCTGTTGAGCCTTCTCTGGTGCAATCATCACCCTGCCTCGGCTAAAACATCCCTGGAGTGTGGCGAAACCCTCTAGTACTATTTGTTCTGACTTCCTGGTCAGAAGAATGTCATCCATATAGTGAATAATATACAAGTCAGGGCATCTACATCTGACAGGAGATAAAGCACAGGAAACATCCATCTGGCAAATGGTAGGACTGTTTGCCATCCCTTGAGGAAGAACAACCCACTGATACCTTTTATAGGTTTCCTGAAAATTAATGGAAGGGACACTAAAAGCAAATTTATCTGAATTATCAGGATGAAAGGGAATGGTAAAAAGCAATCTTTCAGATCTATAACTAATAAATAATAGCCCATAGGAATTCCTACTAGCTGAGGCAAACCTGGTTGTGTAGCTCCCATGATTTCCATGTGCACATTTACACCTTGGAGGTCTTGGAGCAGTCTCCATTTACCTGATTTTTTTCTTTTCTTTTTTTTTTTTTTAAATACTTTTATTATATTATGTGCATTGGTGTTTTGCTTGCATATCGGTAAGGGTGCCAGATCTTGAAGCCATGTGGATGCTCGGAACCAAACCCAGGTCCTCTAGAAGAAGAGTCAGTGCTCCTAACCACCGAGCCATCTCTCCAGCCCCAATCTGATTTTTTCTTAATGACAAAGATGGGTGTGCTCCAAGGTGAGGTAGAAGGGACAATATGTTCTGCTTCTACTTGTTCTGGTACCAAGAATTCAGCAGCCTGAAATTTCTCCCTACTAAGGGGCCATTGATCAATCCACACAGGATTAGTTGTTTTCTACTTAATAGATATAGGTGCAGGCTGTTCCACGATGGCCTCTAAGAAAAATTCCCCAGTTTTCTCCCTTCGCCAGAACTTGCTGACCCACTTCTTTCTTTGCTACTGGCTGGGGGTCACCCTGCAGTCGGTGACCAGGCCCTTTTCCAAGAACAAACTCCTGATCGGCCAGCATTCTCTGAACCGATTCGATTCCCAGCCCCAGAGGTTAAGTGGACCTGAATGTCCTTCAGCTTCAGCCCAGGGCAAACACGGCCAGCTACATTCCGGGAAGACAGTTCTTCCTTCCAGGAGGGCAGTTCTTCCTTCTGAGAAGGTAGCTACTCCGGCACTCTGAGATTAAGAGTCTCGTGCTCCACCAACTGAGCTAGCTGGGCTCTTTAAAAATTACTTCCTACTCAAAATCTTTCCCCAAACTCCTAATATCTCCCCGATTTGGCAGACGACTCATCCAAAAATCTCCTCAAAGGATCGCTACAGCTCGGTGAGCATTCTCTCACCTACTCATTGGCGCCAACTGTGCAATCTCAGCCCCTAAGGGACAACCAAAACTGTTTTTTTCTTTGCTTGATTCTTGTCCTCAACCTCCACTACAACTTTAAAAAAGAAATTCTTGTTCAGTCTGTGTCTTTTTTTAATATTTATTTATTATGTATACAGTATACAGAAGAGGGTACCAGATGTCATTATAGATGGTTATGAGCCACCATGCGGTTGCTGGGAATTGAACTCAGGACCTCTGGAAGAACAGTCAGTGCTCCTAACCTCTGAGCCATCTCTCCAGCCCCAGTCTGTGTCTTAATAACAGTGTCCTGTTTCTTTTAAAAATGTAACTAGCTGCTTGCTTAAAACCTACACTAAATTACTGACACCCATACTTCAAAACTTCGGTCCACCCTCAGCCTATCTTACCAGCTGACCAGCCCTCTGAGGGCAACCTCTCAGAAAATCCCGCATTCTCGATTTCACTGGAACTCAGGCGCAGGTCTGGAGGTTGCTTCAATTCATCCTCCAACTTCTCTGAGGATGATGATCAGGTCCTGATTACCTGATCTCCCTGGGGCCTCAAACTGTAGCAGCCCCAGCTACTCAGATTGACAAGTCAGGCTCAGGCCTGCAGAGTGCAAAGACACAGATGCTTGGGTCATTCTTCCAAGGAAAATGCTATTTATTAAAGGTCAGTCTCAGACTTATATACCCAGTGCTTTCAGGGGCATAGCATAGTAGAATTTCTCCAGGCAGCCGGAAAATTACTGACCAGGTAACTGAAACTTCCTCATCTAACCCCTGACCCCAGGCAGGAACACACTGGACAGGGCGTGGAGCATGGAAAGCAGCTAGCAATCCACAGGCTATGTCCTTCAAGGCTCAGAGTGCAGGTGAAGGTCAGAGCAGGGCCTACAGGATGAAGCGGCTAACAGAGTACTCATCTTACCTAGCACACATCAAGCCCTGAGTTCCAGTCCAGCATCACATGAACAAGATGTGGCTGCACCCAACTACAATCCCAGCATTTAAGAGGAGGAAGCAGGAGAATCAGAGGTTCATGCTAAGTAGTGAGTTTCAGGCCAACTTGAGCTACAGAAACTCAGTGTCAGAAAAAATAATTAAAATTTTAGGTATTATTTGCTTATTTATTTGGATTTTTGTCTGATCATTTGCTTTTGAATTATGGTCTTGCTATGTAGCCTAGGCTGGAAATCTTCCTATTTGCTTCTTGAGAGCTGAGATGATAGGTAGGTGTCTCTCTACTCTGGTTTTTTTTTTTTTTTCTATTTGTTTTTTTTTAAATTAAAAATTTCCTTACCTTTTATTTACTGTTTGTTTTCTAATAGTTTTTCTATGTAGCTTTAGCTGTCATGGAACTTGCTAGATAGACCAGGCTAGCCCCAATCTCTTGTCTCTGCTTCCCTAACGCTAGGATTTCCATCGAGCTTTGTAGCAGGGGGCGTCACCTTAATAGTCATCTTCTTATTTAGGGGAGGGGATGTTTGTTTGGTTTGGTTTTTTGAACCAGGGTCTTACTATGTCTGGCTGTCCTGGAACTCACTGTGTAGACAAGGCTGGCCTCAAACTCACAGAGATCCTCCTGCCTCTTCTTCTGGGGTGCTGGGATCAGAGGTGTGCACCACCAGCATCTTCCTCCTCCTTCCTCTTCCTAGAAATCCCGCTTACACCTCCTATCTAGTTACTGACCACTCAGCTCTTTATTAAACCAATCAGAAGATGCCTTGGCAAAGACGCATTTTTACAGTGTACAAATATTCTGCAATTTTTTTTCTTTTTGTCTAAACAAAAAGCAAAGGATTCAGCTCTAACACCATAAAACTATATAGAATAAGAATAATTAGCAGGTAAGAACTACATTTACAATGTACAGTCCATTTGTGTTTGGCAAATTGGATGAAATACTCTATTATCTATTTTATCTTCATGAGTCTAAAGCTTTGTACCTAATCAAATCTGATCTTTATTAATTTTAAAGAAATCCATAGCTTTTTGCTTTCCAATGAAAACAAAAGCATAACCTCTCCCCCAGTGCAACGCATTTTCTGAATTTCATTCTGAAGTTAAGACATTCTTAAAATATATAGGTTGGCTTAATTTAGCAGTTTCCATAATCTAATGTCTCTCAGCAGCTATTGTTTTTTATTTATTATCATTTAAAAAATTCAAAGTCAACAAAGCACGGTATAGAATCCAGACACTCTGTGTAGCTCCCACACTTATGTGGCTTATGGTATAGAATCCAGACACTCTGTGTAGCTCCCATACTTATGTGGCTTATGGTATAGAATCCAGACACTCTGTGTAGCTCCCATACTTATGTGGCTTATGGTATAGAATCCAGACACTCTGTGTAGCTCCCATACTTATGTGGCTTATTCATTCTACATTACTTTTCTTTCTTTAAAGATTTTACTTATTACTTTTAAACTAATTTTTTCCTCTGACTCTCTATACCCCTTTTTACTGTATCTCTTTAAAGGTTTTCTTGGTCTGGTGCACTTTACTGCACACCTGCAGCCTTCTCTGATCACATGAGCCAAGCCTTAAACCTAACACATGACTCCACACATGGCACTGGCTGGTTCGAACCAGCAGGCCCTGGCTAGGAGCCGTGTGTCTACACAAAGTGGCTTGTCTGAGGGACCGTGGGAATAGGAAGCTGCGTCTGGCTACATGTTTGCATTTTTGAAACTTTAAAAGTTTTAAAAAAAACTTTCTCAGATCCTCTGCAGAAATACATACCCCATTTTAGAAGTCAAATGAGGGTGTGTTTTTGTAGTCTTTCAGGTTAAAGGGATGGGATTTTGCAAAACTAAATAAACACAAGTCAAATACAACCAAACTATTGAGTTGTCTTGGGCAGGCAAGGTGGCCCAGTCCCTAAGTGTACTTGATGCCAAGCCTGAGGGACCTGAGTTCTATCTCAGGATCTATATAACAGAAGTCAAGAATTTACTTTCCCAGCTTGTCTTCTGACCTCTGGGTGTGCACAGCAGCATGTGTGCACCCACATACATATATACATATATACACACAGCAAAAAACTTTTTTTCAGTCTGTACACCAACCTCAAACTCAGAGATCTATTTGCCTCTGCTTCCTGAGTGCTAGAATTAAAGGTGTGCACCATCACCTGATTTAATAGATAACTTTTTAATGTGAATAAAAATGAAAAGAGTTATAGCCAGGCCTTAGGTAAGGTGACACAACCCTGTAACCCAGCGTGGGGAGGCAGCCAGAAAGCTGCTACAATTTTGAGGCCAACATAATCTACATAGAGCATTTCAATCTAGAGATAATACATAGTGAGACCCTGACTCTAAACAAATGAAAAAGACGTTGAAATGCTGGTGGTGTAGAAGTATGGTAAAGTGTTTACCTAGCATGAGCACCACCCACAAACAAACAAACAATAATCCTCCTCTCCAAAAGAAGCAAGAAGAGAGAAAAAGGCTGGGAGATGGCCTTAGTGTCACTTTAAAAAGCTGAGCACAGCAGTAGGCATCTGTAATCTCACGCTGGGGAGGCAGAGGGGATCTTGGTGCTCACTAGACAGCCAGTTTTGAAGAATCAGTGATGAGGGAAGTGGGGGGAGGGAGAGAGAGAGAGAGAGAGAGAGAGAGAGAGAGAGAGAGACCATTTCTTTAAAGAGTAAGGTGGTGGAAGCTGGTTCAGCAGTTAAGAGCCTTTGATGCTCTTACAGAAGACCTGGGTTCAATTCCTGGCTTCTGCATCTACAAAGTGGCTCACAACTGTCTGTAACTCAGCTTCCAAGAGAGCTGATCTAATGTCCTCTTCGGCCTTTGAACATGGTGTTCATAAATACAGGTGAGCAAAACTCCTGAACACACAAAATAAAAAATAGGGTAAAGATCCGTTCAGTAGACATGACGTAGACCTCCGATCTTCGCACACACGACGTGCAAGCACTACAGACACAATGCAAAGGCGATCTCAACAATGGCAGGTGACAGTTACAGTTATAATGGAGACACGAGACTGGGCAATGGCAGACTGAAACCCCAGCACTCAGAAGGCTTTAGTGGGAGGACTCAGGCCAACCTGGACTAGATCTTGAGTTCTTGTCTCAAACAAGAAGTATAAAGACAGCTGGATAAGGAAATGCAGAAGGCTGCATGGCTGGACAGGCGGAAGGAAGCACCACAGTGCTGTGGGAGCGGCTGAGCGTCTCTAGTGTTCTTCACCTCTGGGTGAAAGAGCTGGGGCCCGGGGCTCGGCTCTGGGATGAGACTGACTTTATCAGAGCTACTGCTCATTCAGGCTCCACCTTACTCAGGAAGCGCTTCTTCACCACACTGACCACATCCCCAGGTTGCCTTGGAAACACTCTGAGGGGACAGGAAGAGTTGGGCACAGTCACCCAGCAACAGGTGGTAGCCTCCCTTCCGCCTTCTTCAGAGGCCAGCCCTCCAGGGCCTTACAGACAGCTCCTCGCACCCTTCCGGCATGCACTGGGAAGAAGAGCTCTGAAGAACCGAAATCCAAGATCGACTCAAGGTGAAGGTAAGGTGAGGGGGTCAGAAGCAGCAGAACATGGGAGGCTTGTGGGAGAGATGTGGGCAAACACCAACGTGGAGGCAGACGGCCAGTGACTGGGCAGAGCTGGACAAGCTGGATAGGAGGCCCGCCCACAGAACAGCCAAAGTACAGCAGGGTGGACAGCCGGGTCACTTCCGAGGACAGCGGTGAGGTGACTGAAAATGAGGGTACACACGGAAGGGAGCAGGCCAGCAAAGGAGGTTTTCCCTTATTCCTATCTCCCCACTTTTTCTTGAGGCTGAAACAAGACTTGAGAGCCCTGGACCTTGAACTGTCCCCGTCGGGGCCTGGGTTGGCCTTGAGGCCTGTGACTGAGCGAGAGCCTCCCCTTTCCAGGGGGAAGACTCTGCCCTCCAGCTTTGCCACTAAGAAGCCAATTAGGAGAGCCAAATCGATGGGGAGGCAGGAAAGGGGGGGTTAGTGTAGACACACTCTGAGGATACAGCACACACACCCCACACACACATCACACACACCATGCACACCTCACACACACATACCCCACACACACCCGCACATCACATACACCACACACACACCTCACACACACCACACACACATCACACACACCATGCACACCTCACACATACACACATACTCCACACACCCCTGCACATCACATACAGCACACACACACACCTCACATACCACACACACATCACACACACACCTTATACACACACCACACACACGTCACACACACCACAGAAACCTCACATACCACACACACAACACACATACACCTCACATACCACACACACCATACACACACACCCCACACACCACACACACACACCACACATCACACATACACCACACACACCTCACACACTTCATACACACGCACCACACCTCACCCACACACATACCACACACACACTACACACAAACATTATATACACACACCACACACACACACAACACACACACAACACATACACACTACACACAAACATTATATACACACACCACACACACACACACACACACCACACACACATCACACACACACCCCACACCCTACACACCACACACAGTCTGTCTCTGAGGCCCTGAAGTGAAATTCTCTTTATATAGAAGGTGGAGGATTTGCAGTCTCAGTCAAGATGTGCTCCACCCACTGGCTCCTCTTGTGAGGTGGTCAAGTTGTTAGAACTGTGTTGAATCTCTTTCCGGGACACAGGACCCCTCTCACTGGCTCCCTTTCCCGCTTTACCTCTTGTCTCTCCTCACCACCATCTCCAGATGCCGTCAACTCCCGAGCAGCCCTCGGAGCACATGGAGGGGCTCCCAGAGCCTACAGCGGAGGTGGCCATGTGGACAGCACTCCCCTGTGGCCCTTGTGTCCCCATCATGCTGGGCTTGGCCTCTCTCACAGCTTTGTTCATCGTAACTACTGCAATACTGGCCGAGCGTCTGTTCCGCCGCCCACACCCTGACCCCAGCCAGCATGCACCCACCCTAGTATGGCGTCCTGGAGGAGAGCTGTGGATTGAGCCCACCAGCAGTGCCAGGGAGCGCTCTGAGGACTGGTACGGGTCCTCCATGCCCCTGCTGATGGACAGGGCTCCAGATCCCCCGATTCCTGGGGGAACCTTGGACGGCAGAGCAACTGCTCCCCCAGCCCCTTCCACCCCACACTCTTCGCCTAGCTCCCCAACCCAGAGCACCTTCTGGAGGCCTGAGACCCAAGAGGAGAGGCTCCATGCCACAGGCCTAGCGAGCTGGGCTGAGCCCGAGACGAGGCTAGAGGCTGGAATGCAGATTGGGAGTCCCAAGGCCTGGAGAGTGAGGCCAGGGAGCCCTGAACCTGACTGGGGTCTCCAGCCTCGGGTCACCCTGGAGCAGATCTCTGCATTCTGGAAGAGGGAAGGTCGGACCAGTGTGGGCTTCTGAATCCTCTGAGCCTGTAAGACTAGCCTCCCACCTCAGAGGGGCTGAAAGCAGTCACCTCCAGACTAAGGCCTGGACCTCACTCTAGATGTTTCTCTAGCTCCTGCCTAGGTCTATGGCCTTTTGTGTAGAAGTTTCTCTTTGGCACCTGGTTGGCAGGTGGGCTGAGAGTGTGGACACCTGTACTTCATGGCTTGCATTAAAGTTTAGTTTTGGTTAAATGGCCCAGGTTGTGACTGAGAATTGGAGGCAAAGCCAGTTGGCTGTGGGCTAGAAGGCTTCAAGATGGCATGTCAGGGTACAAATTTACCTTAGACACCATATTAGAATGAAGAGGTCCTGTATGGGATGCTGACCAGCAGCCTGGAACTAGTGATTATGTGCCAATCATGTGGTCAGAAGATGGCAGGAATTTTATTCTCCAGAGAAGCAAACCCTATCTGTGCCCAGCCACTCTGACTGACCACTGCAAAGCCCTCCAGCAAAACAAAGGTCAAGTCCATGGAGAGTCTTTGACAACACAGAAACCTTGGTTTTGTCCACTAAATGGCAACATGGAATTTTCTGAGCCAAGCTGGAGAAGCCATCTCTTGACTAGAACTGAGACACAGACTCAAAAAGGATCAGCAGCCTCCCCTGTCCATTGTCTTACAGAAGCACATATCCTAGGATATGGAGTTTATTATTTCATGTCAAGGCAAGCCTGGACTAAAAAGAACTGAGTTTGTTTCAATATGGAAATGAAGATTGTCCCAGAGAAGAGAAAGTCTCCCAATAGCCTCCAACATCCTTCTCTCCAGCTTCCTGGAGTGATCCAGAGTGGTAGGTTTGCTACAAGGCAGACTCACAATGATCCATCCCATGGAAACAGAGCCCCGAGTATCTGTGGACTTACTATCTGGCTTCCCCTTTAGGAGACAGCCATGGGGTTTCCAGTTCCTGGAAATCTGAGTTCCCAAACTTCAGTCAAGAATATTAATGAAGATTATGCCATATAAGTTTACCTCTTGTTTTATTGTTTACTTAATATTTTTACTTAAATTGGTTCACTATTTGCTTAATAAATTTGTTTTTTAAAGGATTTTTTTTTGGTATGGCCTCTATAAATTGAAAATCCGTTTTACTTGCCACAAGAAAAAGATAGCACAAAAATAAACCAGGCATGCACTAGCTTGCCTAGAATTCCAGCACCCAGGAAGCTGAGGCAGGGGGATCTCTGTGATTTCCAGGCTAGCCAATGGTACATTGAGATCTAAGTAACAATAATGATAGTATACAATGTAAACAATAAATCGCTAAGGAGACAATGTTGCTTACTGAAGACATCAGCCTTAAATCCTGTTCCTAGTTAAAAGATGAGAGGTGGCACCTGCCTGAAATCCCAGCATTCTGGAGGTTGAGGCAGGAGGATCCCAAATTCAAGGCCAGCCTGGGCTACTTTGTAAGCCTCTTTCTGTCTCAAAAGGAAGAAAGGGCAAGAGGGAGGGACAGAAGTGTCACAGGAGGGCTCTTGCTCTGTCTCTGCCCCATGAGCTGGGGGAATAGTCATTTCTCAGCAGCTAACAGGACTGAGTTTTGGGTTCTGTCTGTAAGGAGTGAACAGTTCACCGGGGAAACAGAGGTGTAGGGTTTAGAGCTTGTCCATCTACATCACAAGAACCCAGGAGAGGCATCATGGTGTACTGTCCAGAGAATAGGTGCTTCATTGGGAGTTTCCAGTTGGGAAAATTGGAGGGGAGGTGCTATCAGTGAAGAACGGATAGATGGATGCATGGGGGGGGAGGTGCTATCAGTGAAGAACGGATAGATGGATGCATGGGGGGAGGTGCTATCAGTGAAGAACAGATAGATGGATGCATGGGGGGGAGGTGCTATCAGTGAAGAACGGATAGATGGATGCATGGGGGGAGGTGCTATCAGTGGAGAACGGATAGATGGATGCATGGGGGGATGAACGGGAAGATGGGTGTGTGGATGGCAGGATGACTAGATGGATGGAGAGAAGGAGTCTCGGTTAGGACTATTGCTATGACAGATCACCAAGACTGAAAAGCAGCATGGGGTAGAAAGGACGTGTTTTGCTTACATTTCCATATCACTGTGGATCAGACATCAGAGGAAGCCAGGGGAAGAACTCAAACAGGGCAGGATCTGGAGGCAGGAGCTGATGTAGAGGCCACGGAGGGGGGCTGCTCCCCAAGGCTTGCTCAGTCTGCTTTCTTAAAGCACCGTCTGCCTAGTTAGAGATGGAAAGAGCTCACAGGAGCATGAATAAGAGTATAGATTACTAGGCATAAGAACTGGGATGGAGGGAGGGCTGGGCAGACACCAGCCCAGGTCGCTCAGATGTGGAAACTAAGTCCAGTTCCAGGGGTTCTGGGACCCTCATCTGTCTTCCATGGGCACCTGCACATGTAGGGTGTGTGGTGTATGCACAGAGAGAGAGGGTCTCTGGTCAGGCTCCTGATCTCCCTTCTAGTCTCTTTGCCTTTAGTGTTTTGCATTCACTGGCAGCATCCCAGCAGAGCTCTGGGATGGCACCTGGTAAGGTCACCAAGCTGTCACAAAGTGTCCTAGCCGGGCCTCCCTCTTTTTCAGGGGTGGCACCACCCACAATGGGCTGGGCTATAGTGGGATTCAGAATCTCCCTGACCTAAGGGTGTGGCCTCAGGGCCAGCAAAGGTTTGGGGTTCACCTATGACCTTCAAAGCTGTAGCCCAAAAGCAACTTGTGACATAAAATAAATGCAAGGGATGCTGAGATCATCTACTGATACTATAATAAAAACCCAGATATCGGGGAAAATCTGGACTATTAGAGAGACAAGGAACAAACTACAGGCACTTTTCGCCCCACCAACTCCTCCTATAGATGCACTGCTGTGGAATAATCTTTTTGTATCTTGTGAAGATTTGTCACTCGGATTGGTTTAATAAAGAAGCTGACTGGCCTATAGCTGAGCAGGATAAGGTTAGGAGGGAGAGCCAAACTGAGGATGCTGGGGAAGTGGAGGAGAAGAAGCTGAGGATTTGCCAGGAGATGCAGAGGGAGCAAGACATGCTGGAGGAGAGGAAAAGCCCCGAGCCATGTGGCAATATATTGACTAATAGGAATGGGTTAAGTTGTGAGAGCTAGTTAGCAATAAGCCTGAGCTATTGACTGAGCATTTGTAATTAAGTCTTCCTGTTAGTTATTTGGGAACTGGCAGAGCAGAAACTTCTGCCTACTAAGCTTTTTTATTTTTTTATGATATTTATTTATTTTAAGTTTTTGGTTATTCAAGACAAGGTTTCTCTGTGTGGTCCTGGCTGTCCTGGAACTCACTTTGTAGACCATGCTGGCATCGAAGTCACTGAAATTCACCTGCCTCTGCCTCCCAAGTACTGAGATTAAAGGCGTGTGCTGCCACCACTAGGCAAGATTTATTTATCTTTGTTTTCTGTGTGTGAATATCTTTCCTGTTGCCCAGAGAGACCAGAAGAGGTCATTAGATCTCCTAGATCTGAAGCTATTGATGGTTGTGAGCTGCCACGTGGGTGCTGGGAATCAAACCCAAGTCCTTCGCAGGAGCAGTCAGTGCTCTTAATCCTAGGGCCGCCTCTCCAACCCCTGTCCCCACTCTGTTTCTGTTTCGAGGAGGCCTGGAACTCACGATCCTGTGTGCCGGGATTGGGATGACAGACATGACACAGTAAACAGGCGATAAAGTGTCCATACTGTGTGCTAATCCAGCAGCTTTGCCCTCTAGAATCCCAGGTCAAAGCTAACTTTCTAGTCACACTCCTTGTGAGACAAGCCACCCTGGAGCATTGGTGGTGACTCAGCTTCTTCAGGACAGCAGAGTCCAATCTTGGAACTCTCTAGTTTGGATCTTAAATGTCTGGAAAAGAATCAAGTGTTACAGGCTTGGTCTTCAGGGGATCCCTTCAGGAAGTGTTAGTAACCTGGCCTGTTCAGTCTCTGTCTGGCTCCCACTCTGTGAGTAATTTGTCTCTGCAAGCATTCCTAGCAGGCTGTCAGCTGCCTAAAGCAACTAATGTTGTGCAGCTATTGCCTTATTTCCTCTCAGTGGAAACTTTCCTTCATGGAAACACACACACACACACACACACACACACACACACACACACACACACACACACACACACACACACACGGTTATATATACAAGTAATGAACAATGGCAGGAAGAGGAGACTCCTCCAGATGCTGCTCTTCTGAATTGTCCCCCATGCTGAGTTGGGTCTTTGTTGACTGCAGCTGGTTTTTTTTTTTTTTTTTTTTTTGAGTTGTCCATGCTTCATGAGTAACTCTAATAATCTCATATGATCACTCTGCACTCAGGTGGGTAATTTGTTTATTTGGTCTGTATTCTGTATATGTATTATGTCTACCCGGCGTGAATAGACATTTGTTCACATCTCTTCAGGAAAAGCAAGTGCTGGAGACCAACTGATTGATGGAGTAAAACCAGCAGCCCTGAGCCAGGCTCCTGTGTCAGTAGCCAGCCAGGCTAGTTCCTAGGTTGGGCTGAGAGGACAGCTGGAGCCTTGTGGCTTAAGGCTAATTGAACAGCATACTGATATTCCTTCTCAAAAAGAGAAAAAACTATGAACTGAAAGAATGCTTTTCTAGAAGGCAGAGGAATTGCATTAGAGATTTCTTTGTTTTCACTACCATGAATACAAATTTACTAAATAAAACTGAGAAAGAACTCCTAAGATTAGGAGAGGTTCCAGGAGAGGAATACCAGTTTGGTATTTTTTTAATAATTTCTTTTTAGATGTATCTATTTTATCTTGTGTATGAGAGTTTTGCCTATATTTATGTATTTGTACCACGTGCGTGCCTACAGATGACTGTGAACCACCATGTGGGTACCGAGCACTACACCTGATTTCTCTGCAAGAACAGAAAGTGCTCTTGCCTGCTGGGCTATCTCTACAGTCCTTGTTTGTTTTTTAAGACGAAGTTGTGCTATGTAGCCCAGGCTGGTCTTTAACTACCAATCATGCCTCAGTTTCCCAAACGTTGGTGTAACAGGCACACATGTAATGTGTGGAGCTTGGAAGTTAATGTAGCTATTTTCTTACACCACTCTCCAGATTATTCAACAACACACACACACACACACACACACACACACACACACACACACCACGCATCACATCACGGGACAGCTTGTAGGAGTTGGTTATATCTCTCTATTTTGTAAATCCTTAGAATTAAGCTCAGGGTATCAGGACTGGCAGCAGGTTGCTTTACCCACTCCCTGGTCCATCTCACTGACCCTCTCCCCTTGATATTTTAAAGTTTTATTTTATGTGTATGTATGGGTGTTTAGACCTGCATATACATCTGTGCATCACCTGTGTGAGTGCCCAAGAAGAGGGTGTCAGATCTCCTAGGGTCTGAGTTAGAGAAACAGTCACAGTGATCCACCATGTAGATGTTAGAAATGGAGCCTTGGGTCACCTGGAAGAGCATCCAGTGGTCACTGAGCCCTTATCATCTAGTCTACCCTGTGGTATTTTAACATGTTGAGCTCACAGTCACCATTCCATATTACTCAGCGAGCCATCTCTCCAGCCTGGCATTAGATGTGTTGACCCCTTCATCTTGAGACCTTAAGCTTCTGTGACCGTATGGTTCCTGCCCCTGCCTCGACTTCCTTCCTTGGTCTGCTTTCTTAGAGATTCATCTTGACCAGCCCTTCTCCATCTCTGTACAAGCATCCTGGGCAATGTCACCCATGACTTCAACTTTGATTCCCTCTTGCCTGAATAATCTCCTTCCTCCAGCCGCACAGAAATAGCCCCTCAAAATTTTTTTCTTCCATTATTCTTCAGACACAACAGTACAGTTTTTAACAGGATTCATGACCACCCAAAAGAAAGGCTCCACTTCCCAGAATCCATTGCAGCTAAGAATGGCTATGTAACTGTTCTAGAATCCAGACATAGTATTAAACATCACAGATGAGAACAATATTTAGAAATAGAGGGCCTACAGAGCACCACACCAGCTTGAATTGCTTACTTAGTGCTATTGTAGTTAAAAACTAACATTTTATTGTATATGAACTGTGAGTTTTGTAACCTGAATTAAAAGCTATGCCTTGATTAAAATGTTTCATGTACCTGTGGCCACTTTCCATTCCATGAGTGACCATATCCTCAGGCCTCTCTTGGACTCAAGAAATACCTAGCTCCTCCCCGATAACTATCTCAGGTGCATTTCTATTACCACACACACTCGGGGAAGCGTCCCTCCCCCTCCCCCAATCCAGCCATCCCAAATGGCCTGTGTTCTCCCTGCCTGCCTCCTCCTTGCCCTCCTGTTTCCATTTTTCACACTATATCTTGTGTTACTCATCTTATTGCTGTCACAAACACCAGACAAAAATTACTTAAGGGAATGAGAATTCATTTTGGCTCCAACTCTGAGGGTGTGGTCCCTCACAGAAAGGAAGGTGTGCCCTCAGGAACCTGAGGCAACTGCTCACATTCAACCCACAGTCATAAATTTGAATGTTTTGTTTCCAGTAGGCGGAACAAAAACCTCCACTGTTAGGAGGTGTGGCCTCTTGTGTCACTGGGGCTGGGTGATAAGGATTCTAAAGCCCTTATCATTCCGGGTTGTTGCTGTTTTCTTCCACTTTTCAGATCAGACGTTCTCAGATGCTGCTCTAGCACATGGAAATTTCTCTGTCCTTCCTAGCCAGTCCTACAGCTACTTATGAAATAATTGACTTGGGGGCTTATTATTATAATAAATGCTAGACCAGTAGCTCAAGCATATTACTAACCAGCTCTTGCACTTAAATAAACTCATAATTCTTATCTATATTTAGCCTTGTGGCTTGGTACCTTTTCTCAGTCCAGCATTCTCATCTTGTTTCCTCTGCTTCTGGATAACAACTGCCTTTCCTCTTCCCAGAATTCTTCTGGTCTAGTTGCCCTGCCCACACTTCCTGCCTGGATACTGGCCAATCAGGGTTTTGTTAAATCAATAGAAGTGACAAATCCTTACAGCTCATCTTTCTGAATTTTTTTTTTTGTTTTCTGTTTTTGTTTTTATTTTTGCTTTTGTTTGAGACAGGGTTTCTTTGTGTACCTCTGGCTATCCTGGAACTCAGTCTGTAGACCAGACTACTCAGAGATCTGACTGCCTCTGCCTCCCAAGTGCTGAGATTAAATGTGTGTGTCAATACCTCCCAGCCTGATTTTCTTTTTTTTTTATATTTACTTATTTATTATGTATACAATATACAGAAGAGGGCACCAGATATCATCATAGATGGCTGTGAGCCACCATGTGGTTGCTGGAAATTGAACTCAGGACCTCTGGAAGAACAGTCAGTGCTCTTAACCTCTGAGCCATCTCTCCAGCCCCCCAGCTTGATTTTCTACTAGAAAGAGAGAAATAGACTTTTAGGTAAAAATCAGATTAAACAATAATTTTTTAATTTATTTACCTTTACCTTTATAAATTTAATTTATAAACCTTTACCTCCAAGATCCAAATGAAATATATCTTGGACATAGGGTTATGTCAACCATCAACCAGAGGTCTATTCCACACAAAGCTAACCAGTTTGCCTGGAAAGGCTTTTCCAGGTGGGTTGCAGAGTTCCCTGGCCTGACCTTTGGTGTCAGAGTCAGGGCAGCTGCTCTCAGATCCATCACTTTTATACTTTTGACGTGTTGACACAGATAATTCCTTCATGTGACAAGTTTCCTCCATATTTCAAAGCTTCTCTACTAGCTGGGAGTCAGCAGCATCTTGTTTGCTGTGACAATGTGACAGTGCCAAATGTCACCCTGTCGGGGGAGGAAGCAAAAAACACTAAGAGGGATATTTCAACCAATTCATAGAACTTCTTGGACAGCAGGCAACCACTCAGATGCCAAGATAAGGAAGGTTCTAGAAACCACAATGACTGCAACAATAACAATAATTTTGACAATAATATTGGTATTAGGGATTGAATCCAAAAAGAAAAAAATTTTAACACTTTTTATGATATAAAACAAAATGATTTAAAAAATGGGAAATAGTCAAGCATGGTGGCACAACACCTTTAATCCCAGTACACATGAGACAGAGGCAGGAGGATTTCTGTGAGTCCAAGGCCAGCCTGGGCAACAGAATATGTTCCAGGACAGCCAGGGCTACATAGCTGTTGGGGGCCATGCAGCTAGTTCTGGACCAATGTATGAGTGCTTGTCCAGCAGATCTCCAGATGAGGCAAAGCCCAAGGGGACAGCCTCACTGGGCAAGAACTGGCAGATTTCAGGAAAGTACAAAATACACTGGGACCGTGGGGCCAGCATGCTCTCTTCTCTCTAATAACACTGAAGATTATCCTGGCTGTTTAAAAGTTATTTTATCAATCATGCATGGGACAGATGTAATCATTCCTGGAAACCCCATTTTTTTTCTGAAACATTTTTTCCCTAAAATTCTTTAAGAGGTGATGCTTCTCAGGTTTTTGTCTGGGATGCCAGCTGTCACTTCAGACCCCGAGAGCTCTCCTGATTCAGTGCTGACAGGATCAGAGGCAGATCACTCCTATTTCTGTAAATATGCTTTGAACAAAATTGTTGTTGATAACCTTTTAGTTTTGTAAGGATAAGGATGTACCTGGCTCAATATTTGGCCAAGCTAGCAAAATGATTAGTGTTGTTTTGGTTTAAAAGTGTTTTAATGTAAAAATTGGAGAAAAACATATTAGACATATTCATTTTGCCAAAGATTAACATCGGAGGATGGGAAAAACTTGTTAATATGGAAAACATGTGTGGTTTTGATGTATAAATAAAGACAGCTGGAGATATTTAGGACTTGCCACTCATGTGAGATTCATCTGGTAGCCAGACAATTCAATTTCTTTAAGTTGATGTCTCTTCCTGGTCTCAGGACCTGAACCCAGGCAATAGGACTGAAGCAAATAGTGAGACTGTGTCTCAAAACAAAAAGCTCATAGGAGACCAATTTATTTAATATATATCTGACATAGTTTCCAAAAAGCAAAGCCAGAGGAATTAGAGATGGGGAGAAAATCAAACAGGCATTTATTCAGTGGAGAAAAGTCTTTGAGGCAGGAAAGATGGTGTGTGTATGTGTGTGTAGTGTGTGTGTGTGTGGTGTGGTGTTTGTGTGTGTGTGTGGTGTGGTGTTTGTGTGTATGTATATGTGTGGTGTGTGTGTGTGGTGCAGTTTGTGTGTATGGTGTGTGAGTGTGTGTGTGGTTTGTGTGTGAGTGTGTGTATATGTGTGAGTGTGTGAGTGTGTGTATATGTGTGAGTGTGTGTATGTGTGTGTGGTGTGGTGTGTGTGTATGTATGTGAGTGTATGTGGTGTGTGTGTGTGGTGTGTGTGTGAGTGTGTGGTGCAGTGTGCGTGTATGGTATGTGTGTGTGGTGTGGTGTGTGTGTGAGTGTGTGTATATGTGTGTGTGTGGTGTTCATGCTGAGAGTACACTGGTATCAGGTGCCATTTCACTCCCAGATTCTGAGACTTCGGCTTCCAGGCAGAATGGAGCATTGGTGGCTGGATTTCTGCCCCCACCACAGTAAAGACACAATAATTCAGGAAGCAACAGGCCATCAGCAATGACCAGAGTAGCAAAATCCCAGAAAGAAAGTGAACAGCTAGGTTTGTGAGGAGATGCCCAGGGGACTTTCCAAGCTCGGGAGACAGACTGATACCGGGACAGCATCAGAGGCTTCAGGGTGGCTCCCCAGAGGACAGCCTGAGCAGCCTGGAGACCCAGCCTTCATAGGGTTCCTCTCAAGTGCTCAGCAAGGAATCAATAAGCATGTGTGCGAGCATGGGAGCAAGCTACTCAAGGCCAGGGAAAAAGGCACCTGCAGAACTAGCCAGACCAAAGCCCACAAAGCCAGGGCAGCTCCAGGCAGCTTAGACACACTCAGAATTCACGAGACACTTGGTAGACTATTCAGGAAGGCCTGCCTCAGTGGCAGGGAGGGATGACTAACTAACCCATGACAGAATACTTCTTATCATAAAGATGATCATAATTCTGTGGATAATGCAAAGGTCTGGTATTTATCTGACAGGCAATAAAAGATTAGCTGGCATAAAAAAAGCAGAATGAAGAGACAATATAGAGTTGAGAGACAATATTTGCAAACAGTATTTGATAAGGGGTCAATATTTACAAGGCATAAGGAGCTTGGGGAGAGGAGTGGCAGCCATGCTCTCATTTACATCGAGTAAAACTCTCCAGAAACAGCCTGATGCATAGAAGCAGAAGGGAGGGCCCTGGGCTGGGGTTAGAGAGAGAGGTGGAGAAGGAGATAAAATGTGGACTTAAGAGTGAGAAAAGAGAAGTCGGTATTTAAAGTGATCTGCAACAGAATTTCATTCAATCCTTGGCATTGTGCACTGAGGCAAAACAGAAAGACAGCTGTTAAGAGGAAGTGGAAGAGAACAGAGGCCTGTGTCGGGGTAAAATTAGTCACAGAGATGTTTGTCTTCCTACAGAGGTCTCCAGTGAGAAAGCAACAAGCTAGCCAGGCATGGTGACACACACCTTTAGCCCCAGCACCCCAGAGGCAGGGGAATCACTGGGACTTTGAGGCAGCTTGCTCTAAACAGTGAGTTTTGTATCAGCCAACGCTACATAGCGAGAACTTGTCTCAAAAAAAGAAAGAAATAGAGAGAGAGAAAGAGAGGTTAGGGACCAGTGAAGCTGCTCTCCTGCTAAGGGTACTTGCCACCAAGTCCGACAATCTAAGCTTGACACCCTTGGCACCCACATATTGAAAAAAATAAATTCTTGTTTGAAACAATAATTTTTGAATAATTGTAACTTAGAAAACCACAGACTTCTCTGAGCCTCTGTAAAGACGCCAAGGTGAAATTCTCTCAGGGTCTCAAGACTGAAATGTCTCCCGGTCTCTTCGCTTGGTCCCCATCCCGCTGGACTCTCCTTCCATTCCCAGCACAAATGCTTACATGAAAAAAAGCCTATTTATTCCTTATCCTTTTTTTGAGACAGGGTCTTACTATGTTGTGGTTGAATTTTTTTTCCTGTTCCACCCAGGTCCTTGATCCAGGACAAATCTCTCACCAGCAGTCTTGAAGCTGCTTATAAAATAATTATCCAGAGACTTAATATTATAATAACTGCTGGGCCAGGAGCTCAAAAATACTACTGTCTAGCTCTTACACTTAAATTAACCCATAATTCTTATCTATGTGTAGCAATGTGGCTTGGTACCTTTTCTCAGTGCAGCATTCTCATCTTGCTTCCTCTGCGTCTGGCTGGCATCTCCTGCTCTGCCTTTCCTCTTCCCAGAATTCTCCTAGTCTGGTTGTCCTGCCTCTATTTTCTGCCTTTACTGGCCAATCAGCATTTTATTAAATCAATACAAGTGAAAAATCTTTATAGTGTACAAGAGCATTATCTCACATTTCTTTTTTTTTCTTTTTAAAACAAGAGCCCTGATTCTAACCTTCTTCGTTCAGTCTTTTCCTGACCATTATCCACAACAACTTGTAACCAACACTCTAAGCAAAGACAAACATCCATAATGCATTTGGGGGGAATGTGGACATAGTTCTCCAGACTACTTCCTGATGATTAGGGGCATTGGTAATCTTATGGAGACTCAAAGGAAATTTAGGATTATGGTCAAGTCCTGAGTGGAGTAATCTGTGAGGCTGGCTAATTTCAGTCTGCAGCTGAAGCTGTTCTGGACTCAGAACTCAGAGGAAACTGCAACAGAGGTGCTCTGAAGTGTTGGATCATCTGGGACATCTGTTCCCATTAGAGATTTTTCAGGAGGTCTTTCTTGATCAGATCTGGTTTTTCTTAACCTGGAATAAATACACAGCCTCTCATTTTCTGCGAAAATAATAATAAAAAAACCTCTCCTCCAAAGTAACAGTCCATACTACCTGAAGAAGCTTGGTGCACACAGGGATAGGTACAGCTTTACCAATGGTCTAGTGGAAGGGCTCCTGCTCTGAACTAAGGTAGCTTCAGTTGGTGGCTGGACTGAATGGTAGGACCACAGCTGAGTAGATAAAAGGGTAAATGGGTGGGTAGAAGGCAAATAGTGGACAGGGTAGTGTGGTGATACATTTTATATTAATAAAATCAGCCTGGAATATCAGAGAGAGGAAACAGACCGCAGTCAATTTTCATCCAGCCAACTTCTCAGGGGAAAGCAATCTTCCAGAGTCCTCAGCCTGGCTCGTTGCTTCTGTAGAATACGTCAATGTCTGCCTATGTCTGTCTTAAATACCTTCTTCCCCATCCAGCAGTTTCACTTCCAGGTTCAACTCTGCATCATAACCCTAGAGTTAGGATTAAAGGTGTGAGCTACTACTGCTTGATAGTTAGGCCCTGAACTCACAGAAACACTGATCTCTGTCTCCTGAGTTAAGGGCTTGAAGGTGTAGGTCACCACTGGTCATTCCCATGCTGGGATTACAGGCCTGAGTCACTACTTTGCCATTTCTGTGCTGGGACTAAAGGCGAGGGTTACCATTCTCTGACCCTCAATGCTTGACTGTGGGTGACTCTGTCCTCTGATATTCCAGGCTGATTTTATTAAGTATAAAATATGTCACTGCAGGGTAGGTAACCAGATGAGTGGGTAAAAGCTGATTGGTTAGGGGAGGGGCATACTCAAAGTGCCTTGTGAGTGAGTGTGCAGGTGAATAAATGGACAGGAGTATCAGTGAGCTTGGAATAGATGAGTTGCAGCTGAACTTGGACTTTGTATGTCACCAGGCCACACTGGACAGTTGGGTGAAGGTCTGGAGACAGGACTGAGCTGGAAGAATTCCCTAGCTTTCTGCTCCTTTCCTGCTCAAGGTCTTTTTGTATTGTTTTATTTTGTTCTCAGTTTTTTGAGACAAGGTCTATGCGGCCTATTTTGGCCTTCAAAATATGATTCTCCTGCCTCAGTTTCTCAGATGCTGGGATTCTAGGCTTTGGACACTAGGCCCTAGCTTTCTTCTCCTCTGACAGAGGGACTCAGGCTGCAGCCCAGCTGACCTAGAAGTGGATATGTAGACTGGACTGACTCTGAACAGGCAGTCCTCCAGGTTTTGCCTGGTAATCCCTGGGATCACTGGCATGCTCCACCATCACTAACCCGGTCTTGGGGAACAGATAGATGCTGTAGTTAGTGTCCTAGCCGAATCGCCTATTGTCTCTTTGAATTCCCAAGCTGTGTGGTTGCATTGCCCTCTGGTGGTCATAAGGGCATCTGTATGCGTTTTTCTTTTTCATTGTTCTTCCGGACTCCACCCCAGCCCAATCTCAGACACAGTCTCCATAAGGACAAATGTTCCTGTCCGCTTTCTCATTGCTTTACGTGCAGCATCTGGCATCCATGAAAAGGATGAAGAACATTTTCAAATTCTTCCCCACTGCTGTGTTGATATGTAACCTCCACAGCAATGCTCTTAATTTCATAAGCCTGTTCCTTTGTGGGTTATGTGGAGATGCTGACACCCTACACCTCCACATCATCAGCTGAAGATGAGACCAGACCACTTCAGGCCAGAGCCCTCAGTGCCTGCTTCTTCCCTTCCCATCCACCAGTCTGCCCCGGATGCCGACGGCATAGTCGGCAGTAGTCAGCTTACTTAGCAGGTCAATTTGGCCATTTGTCAAATGGCTTCACACTGGGTTGGGACAGCCTGGAGAAATGCTGTCTCCCTAGTCCGAGGCTGGCCAGGAAACCAATCACTAAGTGGAAAAGGAAACTTCGATTCCATCATCTCCTCCCTCCAGCCCCCTAAGCCACACTCAGTCTCTCTTTGCCCCCCACTTCAAGAGGTTCTAGCCTCTGCCCCAGCATTTCTCAGCCTGTGGGTCCCAACTTCTTGGTGGCTGCATATTAAATAACTTGAATATCAGATATTTACATGACAATTCATAACAGTAGCAAAATTACAATTATGAAGTAGCAATAAAAATAATTTTATAGTTGAGGTCAACACAGCATAAAGAACTGTATTAAAGGATGGCAGCATTAGGAAGTTTGAGAACCACCTCTTTACCCACACCAGAGCCTTTTGCACAGCAAGACTCACATTCAAGACTTCCCTGACAGTTTCCTACCAACTCTCTGCAGCTGCCCTGATCCTCTCCAAACGCACCTTCCTTCAGAGGGCTGACTCTGCACTGTAAACAGGCTTATCTCATTTTCTAGCTTGAATCTGATTGTTGTTGGGACTGAATCCAAAGCCTCTGACCTACCATTTTGTGGTCTGGAGCCAGCTTTCCAGGGCCCAGCTTCAACTACTTCAGCACATGCCATTACCTACCTACCTACCTCCTGCAGAGGCCCATGCAGTGACCTCTGCTGGAAACTGACACACACACCCCCACCTCCTGCAAGTAAAGTGTGTGCTGTTTTGGCTTGCTTGGAATCTATTTGCTTTCCTCTATAATGAAATCCCTTCCCAGTTCACAGATTCAGAGAATCTCGGAAGGTCTACTTGTTTCTGAATTCAAAATTGAGCTTAAAATTCGTCCTGACAGAATTCATTAAAAATAGTAATAACTGCAACACTAGTCAGGTATAACGGCTTTTGCTGGTATCCTAACACTTAGGTGGTGAAGGTTTAGGAATCAGTAGCTCAAGACAAGCCTTGGCTACATAGTGAGGACAGCCTGGGCTACATTCTTTAAATAAAGGAACTGTTTTAGCCCATCTCAGGAGCTGTAGAAGTAGGCAGAGGAATCAGAGCAAAGGTAACAGAGTTAAGAGAGATGGATTCAGGGCTGGAGAGATGGCTCATCGGTTAAGAGGGATGGATCCAGCTGCCAAAGAATCAGCATGTAAGGAACACAGGTGAGCCACAGGCCATGTGGCAGGACAGATTCATGGAAATGGGTTGAATTAAGACGAGAGAGCTAGCTAGCAATGTACCAGAAACATAAGCCAAACAGGATGAAATTAATATAAGTGTCTGAGTCATTTTCGGGGGGGGGGGGCGCTAAGCAGTGGCGGGCAGGTCTGTGGGTTTGGGCTGATCCATGAGGTCAGAAACCTCGTGTTACATAGGGTCCTTTGTGGGAAAGAGCTTTTCCTCTCCCTGTGGCAAGAGGTGAGAAGTATGGGCTCTGAGAGGCAGAGGAAGTCCCAGAGGGAGCCCTGGGAAGAGTCACCTAGGACCACTCATGGCCATGTTCCTCCTAGAAATGCCTTAGAAACTACAGGCTTAGGTGATGTCCAGGTAGCGCCTCAGGCACCAGCCAGGAGGACTGTCCCAGCTAGAGGACAAACCAGATGCTCCATACCTTAAATATAAGATACTGCTCCAGGTATTAAAAAGAGAACTGCTATGCATTCTGCCCAGTGCCTTCCCACAGCTCATAGCTCTTAATCTACACCTGCAGGTTTAAGTTAGGTGTGGTGGTGTGGACTGAGCAGCTAAGTCAGGAGTACATTTAAAGCCAAAAGTACATACAAGGCCAGCCTAGACTACGGGTGTGGGGGTGTCAAACACAGACGACACACAACTGAGGGCTAGGACAGAGCTGTGTCAGAGCTCTTGCCCAAGGCCCTGACTTCATCCCCAACCCTGCAGAAAGAGAAAAGAGGGCGTTAGGTCGTGTTAGCAGCTTGTTTCCTATGAAATGTCCCCAGCTGCACTTACAGGCCATGTGATGGCAGCTGCTGGAGTCTTGCTATGAAAAACACCTGTTAAGGGGGTAGCTCTTCTAAGGTAGGGTTTGAAAACAAGTTTATGTCTTACAATAGTTGAGTGGTGCTAATTTCCAGCATTTACTGACCGCTCACTATGAGGTGGTTGTCATCAGCAGCCCAGTAAGGTTGACCATTTATTTATTTAGACCAATTTTACAAATTACAAAAGTGAGGTAAAGCAAACTCCAAGTCAGCCCTGGCAGGTCACACAACAAGCCGGTGGTGGCAGAGCTACAGGGAAGCCCAGGTGTCAGGTGTATCCTGTTGACCTCTGAGCCTAAAAATGTGTGACCTGAGGGGGCCAAAAAGCCAGAGTAATGCATGCTGGTGGCGTCTTCTTTAGCTTTAGGACCGACGGGCATGAGGCGCTGGAGTATCCCCTTCAGCGAACAGCTTAAGGGAGAAATCCACGGCTGGAGCAGCCTGGGTCAGCATCCCCAACGAGATGACATCAATGTGGGTCCCACAGAACTGAGGGAGGTTGCCCAATGTGACACCCCCGCTGGCTTCCACTGCCACACTGGGAAACTTGGCTTTAAGTGCAGCCGCTGTCGAGTGCAGTTCCTGTAAGATACAAGTCAAGGGCTGGTGGGAACCCCCACTCCACCCACCCACCCCCATCCCCTGCCCAGGTGTCATCCTTCTCACCTCAGGCTCGAAGTTGTCCAGCAGGACCAGATCAGCCCCAGCCTCCGCTGCCTGCAAAGCCTCCTTCAGGCTACTGCATTCCACCTCTACCTTCAGGGCAAAATCCGCTGCCTGCCGGGCCCTCTGCACAGCCTGCCAGGCCAATAGAGAGAGGGTGAGGTTGGGTTGCCGGACATTGGATGCTGGAGGGCCCGGCCAACTAGACTTTGAATCACAGGCAAAAATAAAGGAAGTTAGCCTCCCCCATTTACAGCAGCAGGCTCCCTGACCCTGGGACTCGTGAGCAGGCAATGACTGGCAGATTCTGGTGGCGGGACTGAAATTAGGGTAAGAAGCAGAGTGAGAACAGCGCTCAAGCAGGCACTCACCTTTTCCACGCAGCCAGCTGCCACCACGTGGTTGTCCTTCACCATCACCAGCCCCCCCAGATCATAGCGGTGGCCCGCAGCCCCGCCTATTAGGAGCCCGTACTTCTCCACCAGTCGGAACCCCGGAGTGGTCTTCCTAGTGCCTGCTACATGCCCCGTCCAGCCGGTGCTCCTGGCCACCTCCACAGCTGTGGCCGCCACGCTGGCAATTCCACTGCAGCGGGCCAGGGTGTTAAGGGCCACCCGTTCTCCCAACAGCAGACGGTGGGCAGGTCCCCTGACTTCTGCCACCTTGACCACAGGTACCAGCTTTGATCCCTCTGGGAGGAACCAGGACACTTGGCAGTTGAGTTGAGTAAAGATGGCGTCAAAGAAAGGTCGCCCAGCCAGAACCCCCGGAGACTTGGCCCACAGCGCAGCCTGTGCTGGAGCCGAACCGGTAACCAAGGCTGCAAAGTTGAGGCCGGGGCAGTCTTCTTGCAGCCAGCTGTTTGCTAGGGCTGCTAGGGTCGTAGAGGGCAGTAGGAGCTGCAGGCCTGGGGAGGAACCAGAGAGACCGCTCTTGGGCTTGCACTTCCACCCTTGCCGCAAGGGGTAACACCAAAATACTCAACAGCACAGCCGATAGGGTGCTAGCCAAGCGAGGTGGAGACTGGGCTGGGACAGAGCTGAGCAGGCTGTCAGAGTAAATACAAACACCCATCACCTAGCTAAAGGTAACTTTCTTTTTTTTTTCAAAACTTTTTATTTATTTGCCTAGAACTGGAACTACAGACAGTTGTGCGCTGCCATTAGGGTGCTGGGAATTGAACCCTGGTCCTCTGGAAGAGTAGTCAGTGCTCTTAACTGTTGAGCAATCTCTCCAGCCCCCAAAGTCAACTTTCAATAAGCATCAAAGAGTTTTAGTAGGAAGCTGGGTGTGGTGGTTCAGGCCAATAATCCCCACACTCCAGGATGAGAAAGGGTCCCCACCCTACGGTCTCTTAAAATAGTAACAACAGTAAAAATTAATAAAATGTAGACAGCGCATTTACTCCTTCCTATCAAACCATGCCTCCATTTTGTAAATGTTTTTTCTACACTTATTGTATGTGTGTGTTGTGTGTGTATTGTGTGTGTGTGTTGTGTAGGTGTCAGTGCTCTTCAGTGCAGGATATAGGGTAACCTGTAAGAGTTACTTGTCTAATGCTCGTAGGTCTGGGCTCTAATTCAGCTTGCCTAGCTCGGCAGCAGGCACCTTTATCCACTAAACTATCTCCCACCATAATCCTGTTTTTAACTTTAATTGACTTAAAGAAACAACCTGAGACGGATCTCCTAACTCATCCGAGCCCAGCAGTCTTACTGACATCACACATCCTCCCTGTCAGAATTAAGACTCTGTACCCTGAACAGCACCACCTCCTCTTCCCCATCCTACCAACTGCCCTTCTGCTTTGTTACAGAATCTGCGTATGGAGGTAAACCAGATCATTTTTTATAGTATGTCTCAGGTGACACATTTAACAACTTGGAAGTAAACTCGACCTGTTATTTGAAATTCAAATGTAACTGGGTATCTTGTATTTTATGTATTACACCTACTGTTGGGCCCAACGCTATTGCTTAGGTAGCCCAGGATAGCCTGGACTCCCAGTCATCCCACCTCCTGAGTGTCAGGATTACAGACATGCACCACCAAGGCCTCTGTATTGAACAGCGTGGGCAACCGACTTATGCACGCTTGAAGGTTGCCGCATCTCCATTCCATCCATCTGTGCTGCCCAGAAGGATTAGCTATTTATGCCCTGAAGTCCCCCAGCAGGTGGTGAGCTTATGTCTCTTTCCTCCTCCATTTCTCTGGAACACCAAGTATTATCTAAACCAGGGCCTTGAGCATCTAGAAAGTGTCCTACCACCAACCCTCACTCACAGCTGAACACCAAGTATTATAAAGCTGGAAATTCAAGTATTTACAGCAACAAAGGAATACTGGAAATAAAAGTATTTACAGTAGGAAAGGCGAATCAGCTGAGAGAACATGTCAGCAAGGTGGCCACAGGTTCATAACCAGAGGGTTGAAAACAAAGCTTGATTATATGCTGTTCCAGAGACAAAAGCAAGAGAATAGGAGGTAGAGACATGGTATTTCTAAGGTCTTCCACCTCCAGTGTATCGCACAAACTAAAGGACCTTTCAGCAGCCTTTAGGGCTGCAGAATCTGGCCGCTGCAGAGACAGACCCAGACACGATGCAACATTGCCACCTGTCAGTCTGTAACAGAGTTGCAACTCCAGCAATTTGTCTGGTTTCTTCCGCCCCCGCCCCCACCCCACTCCCTCTCTTTACCCCTGCTGTTCTGGAATTCACTATGGAACCCAAACGGTCTGGGATTACAGATGTGAGTCACCACATCCAATTCCCCAAATAGTTCTGAACTTCCATGTTGATCTCGGAATTGCAGTTTTGCTGAGAATCCTGTTGAGCTGGTAAACCTGAAGCCTCCCTGCTGCCCCTAGACTTCTTTAGTAATTCTGCACTATTGGCCCCTGCTGTGCTCCTAGGCTGTGAATTCCCACTAGCCCAGGCTGTCATCAGAGTTCCAGAACAGCCCGGGCTACAGTGTAAAATCAATAACTATAAAACAAGGCAACCAACTGCCCAGGGTGCTGGTCTATACAAACTTGCAAAAATGATCCAGGCCGTGGTGGCACACACCTTTAATCCCAGCACTCAGGAGGCAGAGGCAGGTAGATTGAGTTCAAGGCCAACCTAGTCTACAGAGCGAGTTTCAGGACAGCCAGGGCTACACAGAGAAACCCTTTCTAAAATAAAAAGAAAAAAAAAGAAAGAGAGAGAAGAGAAGCAGCTTGTAAAATGGCCAAATAGTGACAGGTTCATATTGGGACAGCAAACATGCCGTGGAAAGCACTGAGTGGAGAACCCAGTCTCACTCTGGGCTTTTTCTAAATTGGTCTAAATTGGATTGTCACGCAGGCAGAGAGGTTTATCAGGTGCAAAAAACCTATCAGTTATGCCATCAGAGAGGCCACTTGGAAGAGTGACTCAGCTCAGACTCCAGGGCATGCATGACCTGAGTGCCAATAACATCTCCTTCAGCTCAGGCCACAACCCAGCCTTTTACTGTCTGTAACAGGGATAGTGATGCAGAGTCTCTGAGCTGCTAACCCCAGAGGCAGGTTGGGACGTCATCAGGCAAACAGTACGTTTGTTCCTGGGTTGGCTAATGACTGAAGTGTGGCGGGTGGTGGAGAAGGGTGAGTCATGTTTGCCAGGCAGAGGTGGCTGCGGTCAAAGGGATCTGAAGCAGAAAAGCTGAGGATGAGACTAGAGAAATGGGGGGCGGGGTGGGGGATGGGAACCTGGGCCCATCCCAGGAACCACCACTGAGCTGGAAATGGAGTGCAGGGATTGTCTTCACTAGAAAGGTCACCCCAGCTACCGACTGAAGTCGGAACAGAGCGGAAGGGAGGCTGAGACAACCAACAAGAAATGGGAAAGCTCCAGACCTAGGCAGCAGTGGAGGGAGGGAGGGAGGGAGGGAGGGAGGGAGGGAGGGAGGGAGGCGGGCAGGGTAGATGTAAGAGCTGCTTCTGAGGTGGAATCTGCCCAACCGGCAGCTATTAGGTGTCAAAGCCTCCAAAAGTCTCCAACACAAACAGCAGGGGTCATCCCACCAGAGAAGTTTAGGGGAGAGGAACCTTCAGGGAAGGTGGAAAGGGCATGTGAAGCCCTAGTGTGTGGGTACCACGGAATGCTGCCTCATCTCACCTCCCCACAGGGATTATTCCCATTTCTAAAGGCATAGAAAGCAAATCTCAGTGTTTTCGTATGATGCTGTGTGGTAAGATTTCACAGCGGCACAGCTGGGGAGGAAACCAGGCGGTTTCTGCAGGTGGTGACGTAGACACCCAAGAATGGTGCACAGACAGAGTAGATAGATGGGTCTGTTCCCAAGAGATGCTGGAGTGAGGAACAGTGAGACTGGGTTTGGTGTCTGAGCACAGCAGGGGAGCGGGTGCAGGCAGAGGTGTGGCCGCTGCTGCACAAAGAGTCAGGAGCAGATGTTAGGGGTTGATAAATAGTGCCTGGGTAGAGCAAGTGGAAAACTGAAAGTGGGTCATTGGACTTAGCAACTTTGTGACTAGAGACCTTAGCTAAAGCAGTCTGGGCAATGTGTGATGAAAACAGCTGCAAGGTCACCGTCAAAAATTACTCTGTGAGGTGAGGGAGTGGAGGCAGGGTAAAACACGGCCCAGGTGCTGAGCAGGGCCCTGCTGGGTCATCTGAGAAGCTCTGCTGCCTGGGCTTGCTGTGGATCATCTACACCAGAACCAGGGGGTGGGGAATCCAGGTATCTAGGTGTTTCAAGTCCCCCTCACACACCAACAAAGACTGATACATATGAAGGTTAAAAGCAGCACTCAGAGCCAGAGAGGGTAAAGCAGCCTACTGCCCGCCTGGCCTGATGAGTCCGATCCCCAGACTCCCCGAGCCACATGGAGAAAGGGAGGAACTGACTCACAAGTTATCTTCATGACCTCCACGTGTACACACACACACACACACACACACACACACACACACACACACACACGAGAGAGAGAGAGAGAGAGAGAGAGAGAGAGAGAGAGAGAGAGACAGAGAGAGAGACAGAGACAGAGACAGAGAGAGAGACAGAGAGAGATAGAGAGAGAGAGACAGAGAGAGACAGAGAGAGAATATGAATGTTAAAACGCAGCATGAGAACTGGAATGTAGCTGCAGATCCTGGCTGGGCTCGAATCCCTGGCTCAGAGGGGTGAGTGTTACTGCTGTGCTCAGTGTATCACTACTCAATGTCTCCAAGTCACGGAGTCATCCCTGTGTCCATCTACAGGAGGCTGGGTGGAGAAAACATGATGTATGTACATAGGGAAGCTTTAGCCTAGAAGAAAAGAAAAATTGTATCACTTGCAGGAGAATGGTTAGAATTGGAAATCATGTTAAGATAAGCATTCCATGTTTCCTCTCAGATGCAGAGTCTAGATTAAAGAATAAAACCATGAAAGAGGAAGGAAACTATTGCGGGTAGAGGTGGGGAGAGTTGCGAGGATGGGGGGCTGGGGTGGGGAGTGGCTAGAGGGAGGAATGAAATGAGCACGAAGATCAAAGTACATTGTAGTTTCAGATGAAACTATTTTGTACAAATAACATGAAGGAAAGGGGGGGCGTGGACAAAGAAGCAAGGCTGGGCGTGGGAGGGACGCATGCTTTTAATCCCAGCACTCAGGAGGCAGTAGGCAAGTGATCTCTGTGAGTTCGAGGCCAGCCTGGTCTACAGAGTGAGTCCCAGGCCATCAGCTACTTAACAAGGCCTTGACTCAACAAGACAAGAAATAAACAAACAAAAAGTTTGAGGCTGGGCCATTGAAATAGTTCATTCAGGAGAGATGCCTGCCACCAAGTTTAACCAGCTGAATTTTATCCCAGGAAACTAACTACAGGATAAAAGGAGAAGCCCACTCCTATCCTCCGATCTACACTAAATGAATAAATAATTTTGAAAAATTAAAAAAAAATTAGCTGGGCAGTGCTGGTGCATGCCTTTAATCCCAGCCCTCTGGAGGCAGAAGCAGGTGGATCTCTGTGAGTTTGAGGTCAGCCTGGTCTACAGAGTAACTTCCAGGACAGCCAGGGCTATGTAGAGAGACAATATCTTAAAAAATAAAAATAAGGGGCTGGAGAGATGGCTCAGAGGTTAAGAGCACTGACTGTCCTTCCAGAGGTCCTGAGTTCAATTCCCAGCAACCACATAGTGGCTCACAACCATTTATGATGACAACTGGTACCCTCTTCTGTATACTGTGTACATAATAAATAAATAAATCTTTAAAAAAATAAAAATAAAATTACAATGAAAACTATAAAAAATTTTAAACATCGATGCTTATGTAATATGATACCACCTGACTCCACTAATATAAAATGCCAAGAAAGAAAATGATGAAGTCAAATCAGTGTATGCTGGAAGCTGAGACCCAGCTAACACAGCTGGGACCTTATTAGAGTGAGAAGGTGCTCAACTCAATGTCGTTCTTAAAACTCACCGACTTACATAGACATAGTAAGTGAACAGAAGCCAGGGCTGTGACTGAATATGAGAACAAAAGACTAGTCTTCCCCATAGCCTAGGGTTGCAAAAATAAGACGGCTGGGAACCAAAACATGTATTTCTTATTCTAGCTTTTTAAAGACTTATTTTATGTGTATCAGTGTTTTGCTTCCATATGTGAGTGTTTATTACATGTGTATCTCAGAAGGTATGGGGCTCCTGGACTAGAGTCACAGAGGGTTGTGAGCCAGTCTGCGTGCTATGGACTGACCCAGACCTCTGCGAGAACAGCACGCTCTCTAACTGCTGCGCTGGCTGTCTCCATTCTGTTTCTTGCACAAAAGAATTAGTAGAAAGCTGTGCAAAATGTTGATCCCTGAGTCCCAGCTGTCAGGGGTGGGGATGGGGGGTGATTAGGATACTCTGTGGAATTCCAGGCATGAACCTAATTGCTTCCAGAGCCTCTGAGTCTGGGAAGGGCAATCACCAGCACACACTGGTGCCCACCATACGAGGGCCCTCCCTCCCTGGCCGTGTGCTCACACAGATCCTACACAGCGCAGCTTTCGTGTTTATAGATAGAAAATTGAAGCTGGGAAAGTTCCTAAAGAGCAGAGTTGGGAAGAGATGGGGCAGACAGCGATCGATCGCTCTACCCTCTCCACAGTGAGTGCTTTCAGGAGAAGCAGCTGCTCCAGCCCCCAGACTCCCCCACCCCGCAGGCTGGAAGAGGGGCGGACCTGGTTGCCTGGTGTAGGGCACACCACACACTTGGGGGAATAAACAAACACAGCTGGTGTTCTTTACGCCCCATTGGCTAGCATTTCCGACAATAGGGATTCCCGAGTGGTTCTGAATATCCAGGCTCTCCTAATTAGCAGCTGCCCCAGGAAGGCACTAACTCAGAGGGAAGCTGAGCTGGGGGGGGGGCGGGCGGCGGCAGAGCCAGGCTGGTGCAGTGAGCTGCCCGGTGGGAACAGCTGTTAGCCGGGGACCTACTGCAGTCCTTGTTATCCATAGAGAAGTTCCTCCCGAGCACCTGGAGGATAATCTCACCCAGCTATGGACCTGACTTCTCAAGGGATACCTTTTTAATTGACTATGTGAGGTGAAAAAAAAAAAAAAAACTCTGATAAAATTGACATGGCAGGGATGGGGCATAGCTAATTTGATGGAAGTCCTGGGTCCCATTTCCAGCACACCTATAAATCCTGTATTCGGAGGTGGAGACAGAAGAATCAGAAGTTCAAAGTCACCCTCAGCAATGTAGAGGCTCGGAAGCCAGCCTTGACTATATAAGACTTTTTCTTTAAAAATAAATAAATAAATAAAAATTTAAAAGGTGTTTTAGGTGTGGTGGTATGAGCCTGTAGCTCTAGCTGCTTAAAGACAATGACACAGGAAAATTTCATGTTCAAGACCAGCCTGGGCCATCATTTCCATCTTTAGATGAGGTTTAGATTTAAATACAGAAGGACAGGGGTTTGTAAACTAAGCAGCCCTGGTCAGGGGTGGTCCTGTCCATCATAATGTCCCTCCTGCAAGGTGCTCTGACCAGTCTTGGGCAGTCTCCCCCTTGGAGACATGTGTCTCTGACTGGTCCTGAGCTTCAGCATAAGCTTTCTAGGAAATTCTAATTTTCTGGAGATAGTTATTTCAGCTATGCCACAGCCAAAGAGAAGGCACAAGTGTCTCCTTTGGGTGTGTGTCTTCACTCTGGCCCTGGGACTCAAAGGTAAAGCTTGCTGTGAAAGCATGAAGATTCCCAGAGCCCACATATACAGAAAACCAGACTAAGGTTCCAATGGAAACATCTGAGATTAACTTCTGACCTTCACATGCACACACCCACACACACACACACACACACAGACGTGGGGTGGGGGGGCAGCGGCTAAGGATTCACACCAGGATATTTACAATTTAATCTTCACAACCACAGTAGTTATTTTATAGGTAAGGAAACTGAAGTCCAAAACAGTGTGAGTCCATTCAACTGGGGAGTGTGGGCTCGGGGTCATTGGCCATATCAGAGACTCATCCACACACTCCACCACCCAGAAGAAGGATGTTCAGGGATCTAGCTTCGTTCCTTTTCCTCTGAGTCAGGCCCTCAGTCACCTTTGATCCCAGGAAAGACAGGGCTGAAGATAGACATCTGTAGACAAAGGACCCAAACTACCTCAAGCCTCAAGATCCCCCGTGGGGTGGATGTCTGTGGTGGTGACCTGCGCCAGAACTGGAGTAGTCTTCAGAGAATCAGAGTGCTCTATTGAGCACTTCTTCAGAAGTGAGAAAGTCAGAAAAGAAAAACTGTAGACCAGCCCATATTTCAATACAGAATTCTTCAAGCTACAGCCAAGATTCCAGGGCTTTGATTCTGTCCTGAAGTCAGAATCATTTGGACTGTAATCCTGACTTCACCCCATGTTCCCTTGGGTTCTCTGAAAGTGAGCGCCACAGGGGGACAGTTGTGAGGGCATCTGTGCCTGAGACCAGGCCTGGCCAGCAACCTTAGACTCAGAACTTTGTTCTACCCTCTGCTTGTGTGTTGATGAATTTAACAAACACCAGGTGGAGACAGAGGCTAGCTCACACTCCAGCTTCCTGACAAGATCTTTCCGTTTGCCCCTCACTTCCTAGGGAACGGAAATGACTTTGAATAGGTCTCCCAGTAAAGCCCTCTACACCAAGTGCTGAAATACTACACATACTTTGATGGTGAGAAGAGATTTGTTAATAAAGTGTGAGGGCAGAGGTGAGGCTGCAAAGGGCTGGCTCTACAAATAACTTAGACTTTGATCAGGGAGAATGCTCAATGGCAGAGAAAGGCAGAAAGAATTCACAGGCCCCAGGAGAGGTGGTGGGCACTGGCTGGTGTGGTTCTGGTTCTGAAAGAGGAAGGAATGGAAAGGTTGAGTCGTGGAATGAGCCAGGCAGAGCCGGCCTTGGAAGAGAGTTCAAAACCAAGTTCTGCTCACTGAGCAGCAGAAAGGCACTGGATAAAGCAATGAAGAAGTTTTAATGTTTCAGTACCAGTGAGACGGATCTGTGATCAGAGGCGCTTGCCTTCAAATCTGGCGACTTTAGTTTAACCCAGAACCCACGAGATAGAAGAGAACTGAGTCCGGAAGCTACCCTCTGACTTCCACTCCGCCGTACAAGCTTGCCTGCACACACGTTCACACTGTGTCTAGGTTCTTGTTTAGGAAGCGATTGGAAAGGGATTTACCCAGAGGCAGTGAACCAGAATGAGCCGTGACAGCAGAGCATGCTTCTCAAGGTCACAGGGACAGTGTTGTCCATGACAGATGTTCACATGGGCTCAGCACTACTCACTCCTTGGCCCGGTATAACTACTTAGCCTTTGTCTACTGGCCACCGGCCTTTGTTTCCCTGGCTCCCCAGCCTGGGCCTCACTCCCTTCCCTTATTTCATTCAGGTCACTGGCCCTTGCCAACCTTCTGATGTCACAGATGGCCCAGAGGCAAGCATCAGATGTCCCATGTATGAAGCAGCAGCATACCAGAACCTTTGTCTCCGAAGAGACAAACAAAAAAGAAAGGACCAGGATGCTGTGGAGGTAACTCCGGGGGATGTAAGCACAGGATAGCAGAGGGCGATAAGGTGAGCAGGTACCCACCATCTGCCTTTTACGGTTACAAAGGGAGGAGTAAGGGAAACATCAGAATAGCGAGAGCTCCAAGGGGAAACTGAGTCTGACACACCAAACACAGGGAGGGAGAGTCCAAGTGTCCAAAAGTGGAACCTAATCTCTCAGGAGGTGGAGGAGGCAGGTGGATCTCTGGGTTCGAGGCTAGCCTGGTCTGTAGAGTGAGTTCCAGGACAACTAGGGTCACACAGAGAAACCGGGTTTCAAACAACAACAATGCAGAGTTGAGGGACCGTTGTGGAATAGTTCTTTACACTGTGTGAAGATGTGTCACTGTGATTGGTTTAATAAAGAGCTGAATGACCAATAGCCAGGCAGCAAGAGGATGGATGGGACTTCTGGGGTCAGAGGGGTCACAAGGAAGAAAGGCAGAGTCACCAGCAGACACAGAAAGCAGGATATGCAGAAAGGCAGACAGAAGCCACGAGCCGGGGCAACATGTAAATTAATAACAATAGGCTAAGAGCTAGTTAGAGATGAGCCTAAGCTAAGGTTAAACCTTCACAGTTAATAACAAGTCTCTGTGTCATGATTTGGGGGCTGGTGGTCTAAGATAGCTGATACCAGAGGGACCCCTCACTAGCCTGTTTCTGGATACCCGGCCCTTTGTGATGATCTTAATCCCACAATCCTCTAGGAAGGCACTATTTTTAATTTACCAACAAGAAAACAGTGAGAGTATCTTAGTCTAGGTGACATAGCTGTCAGGTGGCAGAAATGGGACTTTATGTGGGTGACTCTGAGGTCACCTCTAAGCTCTGTGCTAAGGAGGCCATGGAGATATTCATGAGCATCTCTGTGTGTGTGTCTGTTTGTGTGTCTGTGTGTGTATGTGTATGCATAGATCAGAGACTGATAAACTAGTGTATTTTTCTTTTTTTCCAAGACAGAGTCTCACTATGTACCTCTAGCTGTTCTGAAACTCACTTTGTAGACCAGGCTAGCCTCAAACCCACAGCGCTGGGAGATCCACCTGAGTACTGGGATTAAAGGCTTGCACCACTATGCCTGGGCTGATAACTAGTGCATTTTTCTATCATTCTCCACCTTTTTTTTTTTTTTTTTTTTCTTAAAAAAAAAAAAAAAAGACTAGGTCTCTGAATAAACCTAGAACTCACAGACTGACTAAACTGGCTGGCCGGCCTCTGAACTTGAAGGGTCAACCTGTCTCCCCACCACCACTCAATGTGAGGATTGCAGACCAGCTGTTGTGTGGATTCTGGGGAATCTGAAATCAGGTCTTTGTTCTGTGAGGCAAGCAGTTTATCCACTGACCATCTCTCTAGACCTCATCCTTGAATTTTTGAACTTTTAAATTATCTTTCTTAAGAATTTGGGTCTGGGGGCTAGAGAGATGGCTCAGAGGTTAAGTGCACTGATTGTTCTTCCAGAGGTCCTGAGTTCAATTCCCAACAACCACATGATGGCTCACAACCATCTATGATGACAACTGGTGTCCTCTTCTGTATAATGTATAATAAATAAATAAATCTTAAAAAAAAAAAAAGAATTTGGGTCTGGGGTCTGGTATGGTGCACACACTCAAAATGTTAACACTTGGGAAGCTGAGGCGGGAGGATCTTATAGTCAAGGTTAGCCTGGGCTACATAGCGAGTTTCAGGGCATTTTGAGCTGTGGATTTAGATGCTGGAGATATGGCCTGAATATCAGTGAGGCTGGAGAGAAGGCTCGAAGGTTAGTGTACATTGTTCTTGCAGAGGATCCAACTTCTGTCCCTAATACTGGCATCAGGTGCCTGTAACTATACAGGGATCCAATGCCTGTGGCCTCTCAGAACCCTTAACACATGCACATATCTCCTATAAATACAGAGGATTTAAAATAACAAAAATAAACATTAAAAGATAATGAAGCCAGGCACATACATTTAATCTCAGCACTAGGGAGGCAGAGGCATGATGTGGGATGTCTCTCTATGTGCTATGAATAAGCTTTATTACTGTTTAAAAAAAAAAAAGTTTTGGCCTATGGTAAGGTAGCTTGGAGGCAGGCGGGAAATCCAAACAAAGAAAGAGACAGGAAAGGGCAGAGTCAAGAAGATGCTGCAGGCTGCCTCTGAAAGAGCAAGATGTAAAAGTACAGGTAAGCCGTGAGCCACGTGGAAAGCTGTAGATTAGTAGAAATGGATAAAGTTATGAGAGCTGGCAAGCAAGAAGCTTGAGCCACAGCCAAACAATTTCTAATTAATATAAGCCTTTGTGTGATTATTTGGGGCCAAGCAGCTGCAGGACTACAGGTCTGGACCTCGAACCAGACAGGCCAGAAACTCCTGGCTACAGAGGGGGTGCTGCTGAGTGTTCCAGCCCAGTTAGGACTACATAGTGAGACACTGTCTCGAAACTAAATGAATAACGAGGCAGACCAAACATGGTGTTGATCCCAGCACTTGGGAGGCTGAGTCAGGCAAACCTCTGTGAGTTTGAGGCTAACCTAATCTGCACAAGGTGCTCCAGGAATGCAATCCACAATACAGAGCAGACTCCACAGGCAAGCCAGAGTTGAAAACCAGGATGAAGGACAGAGGATGAGGAAGAAGACCCCAGGGTGGGGAAGAAAAAACACAAAAGATTTAAATATGAGCCACATAAATGCCAAGATGGAGCAAATGCAGGACCACTGAGCTGCATTCATTCCCAATGCTACTGTCATTTTTACAGATGCGAAGAAAGAGGCTGTGAAAATGTAGAGGTCTGGACACTGTCCTCAGACTTTCCTTGTTGCACTCTGGACTCAAACAGGGGCTGCGACTCTCAAGGTGGCTCCTGTGGCCTGAACACAGGCGCAGCCTTCATCCCCCTCCCCCTCCCCCGCCCCCGCGCCCGCCCGCCAGCCGGCCAGGGATGAGACAGGACTTTGTCTCTGCCTCTCTAGCCTACTAACAAGGGACAGAGTTCAATTCTGCTCCCCTTCCCAGGCTCCCACCACCAAATGCCCCCGAGCCTCGACCTCCTCCATTCCATCCCCAGCCCTCAAGGCTCACCACGGAAGGAACAGTGAAGCAGGGACTTGGGGGTCCAGCCAAGTCAGAGAGACGTGGGGTTGGGAAGAAGGCCCAGGAGCCACCAGAGGAGAATGGGGGGTTTTAGAGAAGAGATCGGGATAGAGAGGGTCAGGCAGTAAGGGACATGGGAGACAGGGGCACAAAGCGAGGCTTATGTCACCTTCTGGGTCCATGGTGACTTGGAGCAGTCAGTGTGTCCACCACCCTTCAGATCAATGATCCCAGAGGCTGAGGCTGGGGGTGGGGCAGCCGGAGAGTGGGCAGGGGCGGAGCTGGGCTAGTCCTTCCGGAGAAACCTCCCTGTCCGCGGCCGGACCCTTGCTGAGCCAGCCCCGTCGTGAACCCCAGGACCCGGCAGAACTGCTCAGCTGTGAGATTTAGAAATGCTGCCTCCTCTGGCACCGAAAAGGCCCTGTTTTCTCCACTTCCAGCCCTCCCGGAGTATCCTCGGAGTTTGTGGCTGTGAATGACAGACCTCACTCTCCTGTGGGTCAGAAAGCCTTGTTAGTGGTGCGCTGGGGGAAGTCGTGGGCCTGAGACCTACAGCCAAGTCCCAGTTACATTCCCTTTATCCCAGCCAGTGAGAGTAAGCCTACCTGCCTGAGGGAGGGTCTCACTGTGTAAGCCTACCTGCCTGAGGGAGGGTCTCACTGTGTAAGCCTACCTGCCTGAGGGAGGGTCTCACTGTGTAAGCCTACCTGCCTGAGGGAGGGTCTCACTGTGTAAGCCTACCTGCCTGAGGGAGGGTCTCACTGTGTAAGCCTACCTGCCTGAGGGAGAGTCTCACTGTGTAAGCCTACCTGCCTGAGGGAGGGAGCCTACCTGCCTGAGGGAGAGTCTCACTGTGTAAGCCTACCTGCCTGAGGGAGGGTCTCACTGTGTAAACCCACCTGCCTGTTCCCTCCGCTTCCATATTAGGAGTAAAGCATGCACCACCACATCCAGGCCATTCTCTTTTTATTTCAAATATCTTTTCTGTGTCTTAATTATCTATCTATCTATCTATTTACCTACCTACCTACCTACCTATCTATCTATCTATGTATCTATCTATCTACCTATCTATTTTTATCTATTAAATGGAACACTAGTTAAGAAAAAAAAAATATGTGAGGAACAGAGAAGGAACCCCACAAATGTCCCTGATTCTCCTTTCCTCTTCTTGAGAGCCACAGTTTGAATGTGTCTCTCCAAAGTGCCTTGTGTTGAAAACTTACCCCTGAGTTTATACAACTGAGGTATTTGGAGGTGGGGTCTTTGGAAGATGCTTCATTAGATGAGGTGGAGACAGTGTGGCATCAATGGCGTTAGAAGACAGAGCAATGAGCGCATTATTGCTCATACATGACTCCTGGCTGTAAATCTTCTCTTGTGTATGTTAACCTAGAGAACGTGTGGGAGCCAGAAAATGAGAGATGGACCACAAGGGTGGCTACCTAGGCACTGGGTCAGTACACACAGGTAAAATTAAAGTAGAGAACGGGATACTGGGGTAGATATGTTCAAGCCTGGGGAGTGAGAATGAGGTGTGGGTGGAAGATTTAACTAAAATGAAGAGTACATCAAAAAGCTATAGGGAAACCTACGATCTTCCAACTCAAGAAAGAGCTATTAGTGGAGGAGACACTGATGAGATGCATTGAGAGAGGAGATAAAGTCAGTGTTAACGTGGAGGTAAGGGGTTCGGGACAGGACGGGAGGAAGGTGGGTTAGCCAAAATTAAGACTATATGAAGAAGACTTATGGAAATCCATAGGTTTAAAAAATATATATGAAAAGATATATATATATATATAATTTGTTTTTGTTTTTTCAAGATTGGGTTTTTCTCTAGAGCCCTGGCTGTCCTGGAACTCATTTTGTAGATTAGGCTGGTCTGGAACTCAGAGATCTGCCTGCCTCTGCCTTCCAGTGCTAGGATTAAAGGCGTGTGCCACTACACCCAGCTAATATACAATATTTTTTAAAGAAGGAGTTTGAACAAAAGAACAAGTATGGGTGGACAATGCTTTCCCAGAAGACATACATGGGTTATTCAACAAAAACCCCAGTGCCAGGGTGGATACCTCCCTATGAGTTAGTGGCCCACGAGGCTCCAGATGCCCCAGAACAACACAGACTATGGCCGCTGCTCTTGGTTATTCACTATAACTATGGGGCAGGACACTAGTCCTGAAAACAGAACCACTCACTTTAAATGCAGAACACAAAGAAATTAACCACGAACCGTGATTGGAAACTCTCTCTGCTGGCTAGCCTACATGGTGTCTGACAGTGCTATGCAAGCTGCTAAGAACAAAAAGATGTCAGCGTCTTACCCAGTGCTAGACCCTGCATGATATAACACTGCCTTCCTCTGATGCTATAGTGGCATGGCAGTTATGGGTAACCAATCACTTGTTTTTTAGATATGGAGCCTGCTCCATAGGAGGAATTCCTTGCTTGGTACTATAAACCTGGTTCAAAGTCTATGACTAGGGAAAACATAAGCCCTATTGTGGACTCTGCTGTTATTATTTTGTTAATAGTCATGCTTTCAAACCGCACCTTTTTCTCTTCCTTCCTTCATTTCTCTCCCCTCCCCCCAAGACAGCATTTCTAAGTGTAGCCCTGGCTGTCCTGGAACTCCCTCTGTAGACCAGGCTGGCCTTGAACTCAGAGATCCATCCATCTGCCTCTGCCTCGTGAGTGCTGGAATCAAAGGTGTGCACCACCATGCCTGGCTGCCAAACTGCACTTTAATATTTATGGTTAAGCCCATAGGTCTGTGCTGCTCTGCACTTTAGTCAGAGAAGCTTTTTTTTTCCCCCAGCAATCAGCAGTTAATGCAGAGACTCCTCACTGGTCAAAGTGCTAGGTATAAACAACTGAGTTCTCAGCCGTGGATGGCTCATCTGTGCCAATCTCTGCACCCAAGGCTCAGGAAATATGGTAGGATTAGGGTAGAAAGAAGACATTAAGCGTCAGAGATTAGGGAACAGAGCTGCGAAATGCTAACTTCCAGGCATGACGTGGCTGTTGCACATATCAACTCATAGAAGCTGTAGTCCTTTGCCCAAGAGCAAGCCAGTCAAAATTCATCATTGAAGGGCCCCACCCCATCAAAGGAGCTATTGGCAGTTGACAGATGTCATAGATATCAGAGGAGGGAGGGAGAGAAAGTCACCCTCCCTGCTGCTAGCTTGTGAAGGTGTGCAGCAAGCACCAACTGGACTCAAAGAGTTATTGAGAACAAAAAAGAGGAAGAGAACAAAAATCTGGAGGAAGGCTTGGGGGGCACTAAGGGGAGTCAGAGGTTGATAATGGTTGATAGATGTGGTCAATGTGCTCAGAATAAATGTATCCCCTCTACCACCTCTCTCAAAACAGTATCTCACTGTGTAACCAGGCCTGGAACCCCCCATGTAGACCAGGCTAACCTCAAGCTCACACTGACTGCCTTTTCATCCCAAAAGCTGAAAATGCAGGAATGTGCCACCACAAGTGGTTAGTGCATGATCTTTCAAATAATAACAAGATATTAAGTTTTAAAAATCTAGCCAGGTGGTGGTGGTGGCAAATACCTTTAATCCCAGCACTGGGGAGGCAGAGGAAAGAGTGCCTCTGTAAGTTCAAGTCCAGCCTGGTCTACAGAGCTTAGTCCAGGAGAACCAGGGCTATACAAAGAAACCCTGTCTCAAAAAACCAAAACAAAAAATATTCTAGAGGGCTAGAGAGATGCTTCAACTATTACAAGCCCTTGCTGCTCTTGCAAAGGACCTGGATTCAGCTCTCAGCAGCACATCAGGGCTCACAATCGTCTATAACTCCAGTCCCTGGGGGATCTGATGCCCTCTTCTGACCTTTAAACTTTAGAGTGTAAAGGCATCAGGTGCACATGTGATGTCCTTGTATACACATACACAGGTGAAATACTCATACAAATAAAATAAAACAAACTTAAAAAACTATGTTGATGATTAAATGTGTGCAATAATAAACCTTAACATCATGTTTATATTTTAAAATTTGATTAAATTATATTGTAGGGGCTGGAGAGATGGCTCAGCGGTTGGGAGCACCGTCTGCTCTTCCGGAGGACCCGGGTTCGATTCCCAGCACCCACATGGCAGCTAACAACTGTCTGTGGTTCCAGTTCCAGGCAAACACCAAGGCGAATAAATAAATAAATAAAGTTTTTTTAAAAAAAAATTATATTGTAAAAAATTTTAAAGAAGAACGAGGAGGAAAGCAGAGCTTGCATGATCAATGCTCCGGCCATGTGATAATCAATGCTCCGGCCATGTGATCCCTCCACTGACCTTCACTGGCACCAGGCACACATGTGATGCAAACACATGTGCAGGCAAAGCACTTACATGCATCAAACATTAAATAAGGAGTTATTTGATTATGTCTTTTATGTGTAAGAGTGTTCTATGTGCATATATGCCTGCACACCAGAAGAGGACACCAGGTCTTATTATAGATGATTGTGAGCCACTATGTGGGTGCTGGGAATTGAACTCAGGACCTTTGGAAGAGTAGCCAATGCTTCAGACACTAAATGAGAAATACTTTTTAAAGTGTTTTTAAGGAAACAGAAGGGAGGGATGGAGGAAGAGGAAAAAGGGAATACTCTTCCTCTTGGTTTTTTTTTTTAATACTTATTTTTACTTTATGTGAATTGGTGTTTTACCTGCATGTATAACTGTGTAAGGGTGTCAGATCTTGGAATTACAGACAGTTGTGAGCTGCCATGTGGATGCTGGGAATCAAACTCAGGTCCTCAGTGCTCTTAACCGCTAAGTCATCTCTCCAGCCCCTTGGTTTGGTTTTTAAGACAAGATCTTGCTATGTAGATCGGGCTGGAACTTACTGTGGGTGTGTTCCAGACAGGTTGCAAGCAGAGCAGGCCCCCAGGCAGGGCTATGCAGATCTATACCCACCCGCTCTCAGGCAGAGGAGTCCTTTTTTCTCTTTTTCTTCTTCCCCTCTTCCTTCCCTCTCTCTCTCTCTCTCTCTCTCTCTCTCTCTCTCTCTCTCTCTCTCTCTCTCTCCCCCTCCCCCACTCCCAGGACACCAAAGAGGAGATAGATCAGTCCCCAGGGGCAACAGTCTGGCCGACAAGACTGTCCAGCAGGGGGCACTCCAGACTGATGTAGCTTCTGCACATGTATTAGTAGACCCTGGAGCACCCAACCTACCAGAACATCCAGGGTATACTAAGGAAGATATTTCCTGCATTGAGACCCTCCCCTGACCCAGTGCATAGATGGGTGGAGAACTGCAGATAGTAAAATCATCTTTCCTGAACATCTAGGAGATAGACTTCTTGCCAAGATCCATCGATCCTTCCATATGGGGACACGGAGAATGCAAGACTTGGTCGGACAGTTGAGAATAAAAATCAAGGACGTACAGCAAAAATGACGTACAGGCATTGTCACCAACTGCAAAGCTTGCCAACTCACCAATGCTGTTGCCAACTCTAAGAACCCTGGGTCTTGACTCAGGGGGAAGAGGCCTGAAGCTTATTGGGAAATAGACTTCACTAAGATAAAACCTGGCAATTATGGTTACAAGTATTTGTCAGTACATTTAGACACTTTTTCAGGATGGATAGAGGCGTTTCTCACCAAATATGAAATGGTGCAGGTGGTGGCAAAGAAATTACTTGAAGATATCCTGCCAAGGTATGGATTTCCTACGATGATAGGGTCAGATAACGGACCAGCTTTTGTGTCCCAGATGAGTCCCAGATTTAGCCACCTTTCTGGAGAGTGATTGGAAGTTACATTGCGCATATAGACCCCAGAGTTCAGAGCAGGTAGAAAGGATGAACCATTCTCTAAAAGAGACCCTGACTAAATTGACCTTGGAGACTGGCACAGATTGGGTGGCTCTTCTTCCCTTTGCCTTATATAGGACCAGAAACTCCCCTTACCAGATGGGACTAACCCCATTTAAAATTATGTTTGGCATCCCCTCCCCCATTATCCCCAACCTCAAGATGAACTTGCTAGTAGAACTAGATAACCAAGATCTTCTCAGTGCTACATGAGGGAGTTCAGTGGGCCCACAAGGAATTGTGGCCCAAACTCAGGGCCCTCTGTGAATCTGGTGCCCCCCCTGAACCCCAAAGGCTTCAATCAGGAGACTGGATCTACTTTAAGAGATATCACCTAGGGTCCTTGAAACTCAGATAGAAAGGACCTTATATTGTTCTGCTGACCTAGATGGAAAGGCCCTTATTGTTCTGCTGACCACACCCATAGCCATCAAGGTTGACAGTATAGCCACTTGGATCCACCATTCTCACATGAGGCCAGTGGACCCCTTCACACTCAAGGAAGATTTCCAGAATGAAGGATGGGAAGCTTCAAAGACCCAGACAACCCCCTCAAACTCCAAGTGAGGGGGAAGCAGTACTGTGGCTCCTTCTGACACTAGAGACAGGAGAGTTCCATGATTGGGACTCTCAGGAACCAGTCAGGGGGGGGAATGTAAGGACCTGGATTTATTCTGGCGGCAGGGCCCCTGTCTGCGAGTGAACTTCCACAGCAGCCAATGGATTCAAAGATTGGATTTGCACCAGAAAATTCTAATGGCTGCTGTACCTTACCCCTTTGCCCAAACCTGGAAGAGTCTCTTCTTTGGGGTATGGTTGTTGTTAACGCATGCGAGAATAAATCACAAATACCAGTAACCCATGCTAGAGCTTATTAAACAGGAAAGGTTGTGATTCAGAACGTTTGTTGTTGAAAGGTTGTGTGGAAAACGTGTGTGTAGGGAGAGAGAGAGAGAGAGAGAGAGAGAGAGAGAGAGAGAGAACAAGGTGGAGTTTTGGCTTATAAGGATGTATAGAGTGAGGAGTTTATTTGGTATGCCAGCTCATGCATATGGATGAAGGGGCTGGCTTTGCCCACCCAGAGCCAGCTTTGGGAGGTATATATACCATGTTCAGGAAGGAGAGCTCTATCCTGATGGCCTCCAATTTGGGTGGACCCTCCCCAGGCACAATGGCCTTTCAAAAGGATCCTTGGTAGCCTTTAGATCTTGGCTGTTATAAAGAATGCCACAGATGTCCTTTCAAACTTGCTATTTCATTTCCTTTGGATTTATACCCACAGTGAGAATGTTGGCAGTGCCATTTTAACTTTTTGAGGAGACTCATTCTACCTCACCAGTGTGGGAGCCTGCCAGCCTTTCTCATTTCCACCAATACGCCTTATCTCTTCTCTCTCTCTCTCTCTCTCTCTCTCCTTCCTTCCTTCTTTCCCCTCCTTCCTTCCTCTCTTCCTCTCTTTCTTTTTCTTTTTTTTTTTTTTAAAGATAAGTATAGGCATTTCGCCTGCATGCAATATATCTATGTGTCATATGCTTGCAGTGACTGCAGAGGCCAGAAGAGGTCATTGGATTCTTCTGGAACTAGAGTTACCGATGTTTGTGAGCCACCAATCATGTGGGTGGGTGCTGAATGAACCTGGGTCCTCAGAAAGAGCTTTTCCTTTTTCTTTCCTGTGATATTTTGATTTCATTCTGATGCTCCTGAGACTGACAATAAAGTTTGTTTTGAATCAGAAGTCGAGGCTAGCTGCTAGTAGGGCAGGACTCAGAGAGGGTCTTGACCCTTTTTTGGATGGAGGAATGACAGAGGTTACCAGTCACTTCACACATCTCTGATCATTCATGTTCTTACCCTGGTATCTGACTCTCAAGTTCTTATTGATAAAAATGATTAGATAAACATAGCATCTGGCATCCAACGGAGAACATAAAATTTCAAGGTAGCCACTCACCCCTGGCTTAGTGGCCACCAGCGCTACCTCCACTGGCTGGCTCTTCCTCCCTTCCCTAGCGCTCTCCGATGGAGTCTGGGATTCTCCCGTTGTGGCCTCTGGCAACAGCCTGAGCTGCCGTCCATTCCTGGCCTCAAACTCCATAGGTGCCTAGGCCCCAAATGCCATCACCCACTGCCAGGCAGCCTGCCCTCACCTCCTGCCTGTGATTCTTCTGAACGTTCCTACATCCACTTTTCAGGCAGCTGGCTCTCTCTTCCTGTGGGTTGCAGGCTTCCCTGAACCCCTGCTGCTGCTATATCAGGTCAGTCACCCCCACACCTGCTGGGGGATCTTCTATTATGCCAGGTCAGTCACCCCCACACCTGCTGGGGGATCTTCTATTATACCAGGTCAGTCACCCCCACACCTGCT
>PVIH01007599.1:0-98975 GCA_004025045.1 Sigmodon hispidus | reverse complement strand
CCCCCGCTTCCCACTCCGGTACTTTGTACTCCCTTGTTAACTCCCTTGAATAAACTCTTGTGTGGCATCTGGTGGTGTGTGCCTCTTCTCATGCAAAAAACCTAACAATAGCTATACACCATTAATAAAGGACAGAGAACAAATGCTGTGTGAACACACAGAGAAAAGTCTTTTGACAAAATTCAATATTCTTTTATGATAAAACTCACAGTAAACTATGAAATTTATCAACCAGACAAGAGGCATCTGTAGAAAGAAACATCACACTTAATAGTGAGAACCTAAAGGTGCATGTAGGTTTGAGGGGGAAATAAAAGGCAAAAATGCCCTCTCTTTTTCCAGTTCTAGTTAATAGTGTCCCAGAATATAGCTAGCCAATTAAGTATGCAAAATAAACTAAAGGCTTCTGAATTGCAAAAGAAAAAAGTGTCTTTGAGTGGTATGTGCAGGGTGTGCAGGTCCAGAGAACCTCTGCTTTAGACTGGAATGGGACGGCAGTGGTATCCCAGAGGTGGCTGGCTGGGTTTGAAAGCTGGGTATGGGCTTAGAAGTATTTGGAGGTTGGGAGCAGGAGTAGGTGGACTCTTACAGTGGAGAGAACAGAAAAGCAAAGGTTTGGTTGGGGTGGAACAGCAATTCAATTTCTGACAAGTAGGACAGTTGCAGGCACAGGGAAGCTACAGTGAGCACCAGCAGCAGGCAATCTCTCACTGAGGCTGAGGTGAGAGGATCATGAGTTTGAGGCTAATCTAACATGATTTGAGAAAGTGTTACAGAGAGAGGAGGAGGGAGGGAGGGAGAGAGAGGAGGAGGGAGGGAAGGAGGTATTAAGAAAAATTTTGGACAGGTGATTATTTGCTACAGGAGAAAAATGCATGTATAACTTGGGGGGCATAAAACCATGTATTTTGACAGCACCATATTGTGGGGTTTTTTTATGTATATATAAAACTCTCATTGCTGTATTGCTTACAGTATATTAGTACTGTTGAAGTTTAAACTCAATCTCATAACAATGGCTTTCAAACTTTATATCTACCAAAAGCATCTGGAAGTCTCCAAACAGAAAAACTAGAATTTCTGACTTAGTCAATCTGAGAGACTTCAAAATTCAGCTGAGGTTCCCAGAAATGGATTCTGCTCCTACAGGGAACCTAGTTTAAGAATTACAGTTTTACATCACCCTTTGAGAGAGGTACCATTTCCATGACTGGGAGGGAGATGGCTTAGTCTGTAAGTATTAGAATGCACAAGATATTGAGTCTGGATCTTCAGAACCCCTGTACAAAGTCAAGCATCATAGTGCATGTCTGTGATCCCAGAACTGGAAAGGCAGACAGGAGAATTTCTTGGGCTTCCTGGACAGCTATTCTAGCAGAATGGGTGGGTGGACTCCAGGTTCCATAAGAGATGCTGCCTCAAAATGCAATGTGAAGAGTGAAGAAGACACCTGATGTATAACACACACACACACACACACACACACACACACACACACACACACACACACACACACGACATAATTCACATCTGCAATAAGAGAGTTAGGAGGTGTTAATGATGCCACAGAGTGAGAAAACAATCTTGGAGGAACTCCTGAGGCTATTCCAGTGAAGAAGTATTTCTGTGAACTGGGATGAAACTAGGATTTACAAATGCATTAGAAAATTTAGAATGTATTAATGTACAAAATGACTAGTTGAAAATGTAAGAGAAAAGTCAACAATTGCAACTCAAAATATTCACTTTAGGTGGATAATCAATATTTGCTGCTTTAAATATACTTACTTTCAACATTTTTTTTTTTTGTAATTGATGAAAGTAATACAGAACAGAACAGCAATTCCTCAATTCTTCATGAATCGCTTTGTTTTCACATCTTGATCTAACTCACTGTCACCTCCCTGGTTCTCTCCTAATAAACAACTTCTTCCTTAAATAGTTGCCACTCTGTTGTTTTTGAGATCTGAATCAGAAGCTGTAACACAAGCCTGCAAGCTCTGACTTGTCATTTTGTACTGTGTATCTAATTAAAGCTTCTTACAAGTCCATGAAAAAACCTAACATTAAAAAAGCAGTGTATGTCAAAGACCCCTTGGGGCAGATTTGAGAAGGGGTTTCTTCATTTAAACTAAGCAAATTTGATTAAAAGCCAAGTAAAGTAATAATATCTTAATTTCATTTAAATATTTTTAAAATATTGCTGAAGCATAATCATCTTGTGCTACCTAACAAATTGAAGGTATGGTGCTGAAAATGAGTTACCTTCTGGTCAGCAGTGCCCCAGCCTCCCAGGAAACCCTGCTGTATGAACAGCATTGTATGTTCAACTCAGGAAAAGAACTGAGGCTGACTTCATTTAAATCAATTTATAATTTTGACTCACTTCAACATATTGTTTTGGTCAGTGTCTATGTTACACAGCAGCAACCTAAGCATCCTATTTTAAAGGGCTCATATGTTGTGCCTACTGTCCTGTGCTTTTGGATATCCTTTTTGGGTACGGACTTGAGGGTAAAGGTCACTGGATTTCCCTTGGGAGACCATTAGAATGATACTTTACGCTATTGTTGGGCACAGTGTCCCCTGACTAGTGATAGTTCCCAGAGGGGAAAGGTCATGGTATTTCAGCAAAAGAAGTGAGTTGTGCAAGTCTAGGTTAGGATCACTTGCTCAATGTGTGTCTAAATTGGACTCTCCCTGTCAGGGCCTCTGCTGCCAGGATTGGTGACCTGAGTTCTATCCCAGGGACTCATAAGGTAGAGGAATGAAGGGATAGAGCTGTCTTTCCTACAAATTGTTCTCTGACTTCTACATAAAGGCTGCGAGACACACACACACACACACACACACACACACACACACACACACACACGGAAAAATAAATGAAAAAGAAAAAGAAAAGATTTCCATGTCAAAACGGCACTGTCCTGCTATGGGACTATGCTTTTGCACACTGTAAATATTTGTCACTGTAAACATTGGTTTAAGAAAAATGCTGATTGGCCAGAAGCTAAACAAGAAGTAGAGGCGAGCAACCAGACGAGGAGAATTCTGGGAAGTGGAAGAGCAGAGCAGTAGACGCCAGAAGACACAAAGGAAAGAAGATAAGAATGCTGCACTGAAGAAAAGGTACCAAGCCACGTGGCTAAACATGGATAAGAATCATGGGTTAGTTTAAGAGTAAGAGTTAGTGTGTATTAATCTTAAAACATAGGCCAAACAGTTTATAATTAATATAAGCCTTTGTGTGATTGTTTGGGGCTGAATGGCTGTGGAACTGGCCAGGCAGGACAGAGGAACCTCTGACTACACTGTCCTTTCATGATCTTAAGTTAGAGGGATTGCAGAGGTGGGTGAAGAAGCAGAGGTCAAGCTTGAGGCTTTCCTACCTGCACTCCACCACCCAGTGCTAAACAAATCCCCATTTCAGCAGAAGATCTTGTTATTACCCACAGCATTGTATTTAGTTTCTGGCCCAGACTTTTGGGTCTTGTCCTAAGGTCTGACTGGCAGACCCGCAGTGACACACAGATGCTTGGATTAATTTTACACTGATCGGCCTAGGGCCCAGGCATATAACTTGCTAGCTCTTTACCCTTAAACTAACCCATCTTTCTTATCTTTTTCAGCCACGCAGCTCGAACTTTTTCTCAGAGCAGCATTTCAGCTTCTGTCCTCTGGTGCCATCTCCTCGTTGTGTCTCTGATGCATCCCTGTGGCATCTCGTCTCTGCTCTGAGATGTTCCCAAAGTTTTCTTAGTCTGGTAGCCTCGCCTATACTTCCTGTCTGCCTTCAGCCATTCAGCATTTTTATTAAACTAATAGGTGGAACAATTATGTACAATGGAACAGAATATAATCCTACTATACCAGAGAGACTACCTTTTCATCCATTCTGCTCCTCAGCCATCTCCAAGCACACAAAGTAGATGTTGTAGTAATACATAAAGAAAAAAGACTTTTTTTTTTTTAAAAAAAATATTTTCTGACCAACAGAGAGATTACTAAAATCTATTTAGATTTCTTTGTCTATTCAGTTGAGGCAGCATTGGATATGTAAGATGCTCATTTTGCTCATGTCTTACTTTACTGGGGACCTTTCTTAGGGGATGAAGGAACACAGAGGGAACAACACCGGAAGGAACATGTCACCTGGCTTCTCTACACTTCCTCCTCTTCAGGAACCCCAGGAGACTAGTCTCCATGGATCACCACCCTTCCAGGAGTGACAGCTGGAAGTCCCCTCTCTCTTTTCTGCCACCACTAAGGTCCCTTCTTGAGTCACCGTGAAGCAGAATCATGAACAGCCAAGTTAATGCCTGATGTGTACTTACTTCTCACTGCTGTTTCAAGAGGCTGTCTGGCCTGGCCAGTGTCTTCTGCTGACTTTGGAGACAAGCCTGCATTTACCTGCTGGGCGGTACTCCTTTCTGTTAACTAGTAATAAAATCAACAAAATTCTTCAAATGAATTCTCAGAAAGAAGAAAGAGTAAAGAAAAAAGTGTGTGCTATATATATATGTGCATATTTGTATGCATGTTTGTACATATGCATATTTGTGCATATGTGTGCATATATATGAATATATATATATGCACGTGCATATGTATATTCATTTTGTTGTCTCTCAATGCTTAAAGCTGGGCAGGAGATGGGGTGAACCTTCAGGGATGAAACGAATGTGCTCCCTGCCCTCTACTGCAAGATGCAGTACCTGCCCCCAGCTGTCCCCTGAAAACTCCAGCTGGAGCTGCTAAATCCAGCCGCTGTCCATCCTTCTAGTGCCTCCTCCCGAGCAATTCCTATTCTTCAGCACCTCAGCCCGCCGGAGGAGGGGGTTGTGATCAGGCCTGCAGGTGCGCCCCGCCAGCCCCGCCTCGGCCGGCCCCCGGCCCCGCCCCCACGCAAGACCCCGCCCCGTCGCTGTCGTCACGGTGACGGCAGTCGCGCGCATGCGCAGTGCGGCCGCACCCCGGGCCGCTCGCTCGGTATTATGATTAGCGCTGGGTGCGGGGTTCCAGCGGTCGGGAGGGAGTTGTCGACGCCGCGGCCGCTGCGGACCGATGCCCGCCTGTCGGCTGAGGTAGGGCAAGTGCGGGCGAGCCGAGCGGGAGCGTGGACCAGGCCTGCGCTTCTTCTCAGCGGCCTCCTAGAGGGGCTGGGCGGGCGCCGCCGCAGGCGGAAAGTAAGTTGCGCGCTCGGCCCGGGGCGCCCTGCGCGGAGGACGCGGCCCGCGGCGCCACCCGGGCCCCGAGCTTGCCGGGCCTGCGGGCCTCGCGCAGTCCGGCCCTGCCCTTGCGGCCGTCGCGGGATTGCGGCGGCACGGGAGTCGCCGCGGCCCCGCGCCGCGCCCGCAGCGGGCTCCGGGTGACACGGGCTCCGTGGGCCTCAGTTTCCCCGTGGGCCTCGGAGTGGAGTCGGGCTGCTGCGCTGGGCGTCCGCGGACGGCCGCTGCAGCCGTCACGATGGCAAGGAGACGCGGTTGTCTGTGGAGAAGGGCGCCGGGCTGCGGAAGGGGCAGCAGTGCGGCTCCCCCGGGACTGCTCGCATTTTTTTTCGGGTTGGGAGACGCTTTTTTCCTCCATAGACATCGCCTGTTGATTTCCTTACGAAGCATTTAAAATAAAAACAAACACCTTGCTGTCTTTTGCTTGGATCCGGGACCCAGGGAAGTGGCTAGCCTTTATGCTTAGGCTTCCTTGAGCTGTGTTATTAACAGTGGGATCAGCTATAATCTAGGAGCTTCGCCGTGAGTTCTGGTCAGGTGCGCCTTGGAGGAGAATTTAGCTCCGGGGTTCCAAAGACTGTGGAAGTCCAACACTCTGGGGCCTCTCGGTCAGGTTTCTTACTTTGTTTCCCATTTAAATGGGCATATTCTCCAAGTCTCAAGAGCCTTGGGGAAGCCACCTCAGTGCTTGAAGAGTCTTACCAGGTTTAAGGTGAAGTAAGTGACCGACCTACAGGTGTAAGGTTCCTTCTGCAGAGTTTCCTCCAGATTCCTGTCCAACATCAAAAGGCTCGGTTTGGATTTTTTTTTAGGGATTGGGACACTGTCCCAAATCGGTCCTTAACTTATCACCATACATATCAGTGTAGTAGCAAGCCCAGGTTGTCAAGGATTATGTAATCAGCTTGTTAATTTCTAATCTTGTTACAGTGCTTTCCAGATTTATAAAACCATTCCCTTCAGAAAAATCTGTCTTCAACGTCTGCTTAAATATTTCTCTTGGAATTGGGCTCTTGAAGAGGAATGTTCTGTTCGTGTGGTGATTAGAATGTACTAATTAGACAAGTTTCTTTGAAAGGACACCAAATACATAACAATTCTTCTGTCTGACTGACGGTTTTAAATTGTCCCATTTTATAGAACTAGGAATGGAAAAAAATTGCATGACATTCCCAAGGTCACATATTGAAGCTGGCTAAAAAGTCGAGCACATATTCCCAACTTTAAGACTTTGAGATCAGAAGCTTGCAGTGCCACTTTCGACCTTTAAAGTTTTACACAGCCAGTTTTTATTTTACTTTATGCACAAAATTTTCTCTTACCCTGTTAGTAACATTTTATATTTTGAGTAAATTTTAATGAATTATTGCAGTATGACACATTAGTTTAAACAACCTCCCTAATGCTGCAATCCTTTAATACAATTCCTCATGTTGTGGTGATCTCCAACTATTAAATTATTCTTGTTGCTACTTCATAACTAATTTTCTGCTGTTATGAATGTAATGTAAATTCTATTTTTCAAAGGTCTTAGACGACCTGATGGAAGAGTTGTTCTACCCCTCAAAGGGTCATGACCCACAGATCGAGAACCAGAGGTTTAGAATATCTAAGAACTCTAAATTGTGTTTTTATTTTTATTTTTTTACTTTTATTGATCAGTCATACAGATTATGTCTTTATTTGGTGATCATATAAATTTATCATATAATCCTAAATGGAAGCCTTTTAGTGCCTTTTAGTTAAAATTGAAGGACATCTGTGTTGTTTTTACTGGGCATATCCACATCAGTGAGGGTGCTTCCTTCATGTTGAAAGTGAAACTAAATAGAAAATGGTAATTTTGGGGAGATATTGAATGGCTATAGTTCTAAGCAGTGGTAGTAAATAAGACATGATTTCTTTCCTATTGCACCTTTCTGAGCATCAGCCCTTTACATTGTCTAGGCTGAAAACGGACAAATAGCCTGCATTTTCTGACTTAAAACACATAGATGAGAAATACTGAGTACCTAATTTAATAGCATCTCAGCTACAAGATAGAGTTTTTAGCTGAAATGTTTTTGTAAGAAAATAATTCAGCACCAAGAAGTACTGGTACTTAGGAATCAGAGGTAGGAGAGGCCAAAATTCAAGTCCATCATAGACTGCATAATGAATGTGGCATCTTAGAATAAAAGAGTGTGTGTGAGAGAACACACACATGTAATCCCCACACTTGGGAGGCTGAGATAGGAGGATCATGAGTTTCAGGCTGGCATGGGTTTCTTAGCAACCACAGTGAGACCTTTTCTCAACATACAACAAAATACTGCTGTTCAGAATGCAGATACTCCCCGTTATGTGCAGGCAAAATCTTAGGTCTACTTGGATAGAAAGGCTGAGTAGATGCAGGAAGATAAACTTGAACCTTGATGTTGTGTTCCTGGGTCTTTTTCTGTTTGGGAGGCTGTTTCTGCTCTTCTGTGCTAAGAAGCTATTGTGGAACACCAAGGTAAACCAACAGAAGAATTGCTTTTGACAGGAGTAGAGAGCTACACTGCATTAGGCAGTGAACAGTAGGGGGTGCTTCTCACAGAAGTCCATGGCTGAACCAGCCTCAAAGAATAGAGTTCCAGGCAGAGTTGAAGGGAGATGATGTCAGTTGTGATAGAACTCAGACTAAGTTTGTGGAAGGGAATGGAGGTAGACACAACACAACTGCAAATTCTTTAAAGAATTTGTAAAGGAAAGAGGGTACGTATGGCACCAGCTTTGGAGTATATTTGCTTTTTGTTGTGTTTTGGGAAGAGTCACTGTCAAATTGGTGAGGTCTGGTGGCCTTGGGAGTGAACACTGGAAGTATAGTCTGCTTGAGATGGGCTAGATCTGAACTGTGTTATTTTCACAGAATCATTTCCTCATCTGCTTTTCTGCACATCTGTTTTTGGTTGTGGCCTTGCACCCATGGGAAACCATTGGTAGGAGAAAACCCTGCCTCCTTGGACACTCATCTCTCCATTGTCAGTCATTTCAGGAGCCTCCTAAGAATTGGCTTTGGCACCTCCAGATTTTGGCCTGTGCTCAGCTAGGTTCTTCCATGCATATTAGCCCCTGTCCCTTTCTTAGGCTGAGACCCCGCAATCTGCTGTCGGTAGCAGCTCAGTCTAGGGCAACTCAGTGACAGGGCATAATCTGTCCATGGTACATGATGCTCTAAGTGTCTCCAAGTGCAAAGTAAGAGGGTTCATCTATACATTTCTGTTCACCTCTCAGTTGTAGATTTGCCTGGACCATTTGTTGTGGGTATGAAGTCAGCATTCTAGAAGTATTGACTACATATGGTAACTGGTCAAATCACAGCCTCAGAGGGCCTGATTTTCTCAGTTGTTGACATGTAGTTACTTTCTCAGGCAACCCCTTGAACGTTGACTGTTTTGGTCTTTATATCTCCAGGTGGTAGTCATGCCTGATACAGTATGTGCACTCAAGAAGTATCTTGGTTAATTAAAATGATTTTTATAAGCCTATTAATGGAAAACATACCTGTTTAAATACAGCTTGGCTGGATTTTACTTGCTTTTCAGTCATACAGTTTTAGAGCTAGAAGAAAATCTTGCATTCTGCCAGAATATGTAGATGCTGTCCTTCATTCCCATTCTGAGGTTGGCACCACCACCTCACTCTCCTCATCCCACACGCCCCTCTGCCTTGTGCTCTTGGATTCTGCCTCTTTGGTGAGTCTCTTGTATTTCCTCTTCACCATCACTGACCAGATTCTGGCAGCTATTAGTTTTAAGCCATTGGTGATAATGTACCTGCAGACATTTCTAGTAGTCAGTCTCTTTAGCTGTCACCTAGCTCAGTTTTGCTGTTCCAGTGGGATCTTTGTTTTGCTTCGGGACTAATTTCTGAAACTCACCATCTGATTGCTGTTCCTTTACCCAAGGCTCCTTTGGCAGCTCGTGTCTGTTTTCATTGGTTGATGTAATAAGATGCGTCAGTGGTTTTGGGTGGATACTATACCTAACATAATGGTTACTATACATACAGATATTGTACTTGGGTTATAGAACTGAATACAACAGACATAATTTGTACCTAGTCAGTGAGGATACAGATTAGTGCTACATAGTCATACAAATTTGTGACACATAGTTGTGATGATAACAGTATAGGATGTGCTGTGAGTGTGTATGAAGAACTGATGTGTGAGAGGAGGTGGGGACAGTGCTGGGAATGATCAGGATGGTGATCTATAATCTGGTAGTCATTAACCCATGTTTGGCACCAATCATTACCGGAATTATTCCAATACGATACACCATTGAGGGTTAATATTTATTAGGGGAAGAGAAAGGACTTACAAATACAAAGAGCAATTCTAGGAGATTTGGAACTCCACACAGAGCATTCAGCTTCCTTTCAGAGAGAGCAGGAACCAAACAGGCCTTCTGGTTGTCTTCCCAGGCTCTATCCGACCTGGCCACACCCCAACAGGGGTTGGGGTTGGGTCTTCTGAAGTCATTAGGATACCCCGAGATCACTAGAACTTCCCTATATAAAGCCAGCATTCCATTACACATGAGTTAGGGCCAGCCAGAGCTGAGAAAAGGATAATCTGGTGCCAGGCCAGGCCACTGGTGATACTATACAGTAAGCTCTCTCAGTTTTCCTTCCTGAGAGACTCTTTCCCATATCATGATTTCAGTTTGTAGCTCAAGTACAGAGATTTCTCTGAGCTGCCTTCTGTGAACCTCAAAGGCATATTTAAGGGAAAGAGCACCTCCTATCATCATCATCATCATCATCATCATCATCATCATTATCATCATCACCATTTCCCTACAAGATGTTGTAAACAACCTGAGGCAGAGAGATCTTTGTTTAGGGAATAAGTTTGCTATGGTTACTAGGGAGTATAACAGTGGGTTAGGGAACTAACTTTATAGTCCTTCTTAGCTTGGGAAGAAGACTGAGAAGCTGGAGGGGATCCTTGAGTGGCTTTGATCCCTCTTACACCCTGTTACTTTTGTTCTGTAGAACTGTCCAGGGTGGTGGCTTTGCTGTATGGACAGTGTTTCGAGGACTTGCATTGCTTCTCAGACCTTAGGGCCTTAGGTGCTGTTTCCACTGCAATGTTGCTGAATGCATGAGTTCTGGCTACCCCTAAAGTGAACCTGTGGAGATGGTGGGAAGGAGGAGCTGAAATATGGAATCTTAAACCCACTACCAACCAGCTTCTCTGTATACCTTTGCATTGTCTTTCACTCGCTATGTTGAAAGACTGGGAGAAAAGTTTGAGTGATCTGTAAAACTTGGTTCACTTTTAAACTCTGTTGGTTCTGTGTTGAAGAGAGTATAATTTAGATTTTGAGAACATTTTCAGGATGACTTGTCTATGAATGTTTATTTTGGATCTAGGACAACTATTGTGCTGTTGTGTTCATAGGTAGATGGTGATGCTGTGTTGTACAAGAGAATTGTGGATCTCTTAATGATGATGCACAGCATGAATAAGAGCAGAGACATTGGATTTTAAAGTTGGTGTTCTGTTTTACACGATTTTCTGTCAGTTAGATAATTTTCTGTTGGCATGAAGGATTGTGGTAGTTATTTGAATGACAGTATTTAGTCCGGTTTCAGGGATTGATTTATTTCCATTTTAAGAATATTTACCAATTCCTTTAAGAAGGAAACTGCTTTTTTTAACAAATGGAGAAAAATATAATTTGCAAAGTACGTTAAATTTGTACTGTGTGCCTAGTTTGGTTTGGGAAGCCTCTTGCTGTCCACAGATGTGGACAAGAAATCATAGGATGTTGTTTTCAGGTTGTTCCATTTTTAACTGACTAGTAATGACCTAAGCCTGTCTTGTACATCGTCATTTGTCCTTAACTTTCTTTCTTGACTTAAACAGAGATTCTCAGCATCTCAAAATCACTTGTTAATAATGCTCATCAGGTGAGCCTTTGGTGGCGCTGGGAGTTGTGGGTATTGAACTGCTGGGAGCAGCACTTCCATGGCATGTCAGAATTGGAGGAAACCAGAAGTCCCCAGAGGTCCGTGATAGTACTTAGGCCTCTCAGGGAATTATCAAGGCCTGGGTAAAAGGGAAGTACTGCATTACTGTAGGGAAATTTCCAGTCCTGGGTGAGGTCAGTGGGGCTAGAGGGGCACAGAGGAGCTCTTCAGCTACCTTTGTAGCCCTGATGTCTTATTTCTCATTAAATGACCAGTATGAGGATTTTAATAATAACACATGTAAAAAGACCCTTATGTACATAGATTCCCAGTAATTCTGGTTCCTCTTTTTAGTTGTTTAAATTTTATTTATGTGCTCATGCTTGTGCATGTGTGCAGCTAGAGTGCAGCTTGCAGAAGTTGGTTCTGCCTTTCTAGTATTGGACTTAGATGGTCAGGCTTAGTGACAAGTGCCTTTATCTGCTGAGCCACCTCAGTTGGCCCTTGGCTTACTGTTTTAAGTCACTTCCAGACAAACTGAAATTCATATGAGCAATTTGTTGCAGAAGGAAACATTTTAAAATTGGAAACAAGACAATAAAATATTTAGTTTGCCATAAAATTCACTTTTGTCTACACAGAATGGTAATGGGAGATCTAAAAATTAACAAAAATTAATATTTATAACTTTTGAAATTAGTGTGAAATCTCTGATGATCTTATTTTTGTGAATCCTACAAGTTTTTCTTTTTGTTGTTTGTTTGGTTTGTTTTTTTCCCCTAGAGCCTTCAGATCAGCCCTTTGACAAGTTGCCTTTCCTGGGCATTTTCAACACTTTAATCAAATGGTTAGCCATCCAGGACTCTTCATCATCAGCCGTCTCCTTAGTTTACAGAATATGCTTTACTTCTCCCCCACTAATAACTTGACTCAGACTGTATTTCTCTTCCCTGAGCCAAACAAATATCTTTGTCTCTGTTGCTGTGTTTGCCTCTGCAGGAGCCTTGGTCTGTGGCTGCCCCTGCCCTCCTTTGGTTCCCCTTCTTACCCTGTGACATATCTGAAAGCTGCTTATGGGCTCTTTCTGAAAAATCCTGGTTTCATTACTGGTTTGTTAGGTTTATTGATAAGGTGGTATGGTATATTCCACTAAGGCACAAAGTATCACTTAATAAAAGTGACTCAGTGTTCTTGCCCCCAGCACAAAAGAGCTGCATACCTGCTCAAAACACTGAGCACAGAAAACAGCCTTCAACAATGTATTTCAAGGAACTTGGCCTGTTCATATGAATAATTATATACAGAAAACAAAAATTTTAGTAATCTCTTTCTTGGGTTATAAAAACAATACATATTCACTAACAAATTCTAAAGGAACAGGAAATCATAAAGAGGGAATTATATTCTTTTTAAAGAATATATTACTGATTTAACATTTTAGATTTTTACAATATATACATTCAAACAAAGTACGTAGTTAATTAAAAAATGGGATAGTGTGCTATGAGACTTAATGAAGTGTGTGTGTTTTGTGTGTGTGTGTGTGTGTGTGTGTGTGTGTGCACGTGCACATGGAGGCTAGAGGTCAGTCTTAGGTGCATGCCAGTTAGACTAGGCTTGGCAGGCCAGCAAACCCCAGTAACTCACCTGTTTTCACCTCCCTGGTGCTGGGATTACACGTGTGCAACCATACCTTGCTTCTTAGATGTTTTTTGGGCACTGATGGTGCTGAAGTAACAAGTACTTTACTGATTGAACTATCTACGAAGTCTCTCAACTGTTTTTTACTTAGCATTATACGGTATGTTAATACTGGGTAGACTGATTTTAGACGCATTTAGAAAAAGTTGGTTATTCCTTATCTGAATAACTTGGGATTAATTATAATTATGTTTTGGATTTGCTTCCTTTTTGTTTGTTTGAGGAATTTTAGAATGTCTGCACAAATATCATATCTGAGGAGTGGGATCCAACTCTTAAAAACTCATCTATGTTCATGCATAACTTAGACACATATCCTGAAGATAATTTTGCAAACTTTTAAGTTTCTTTATGATGTGAAATTTTCTCCTGTGCTACTTGGATGATTTGGGAGCATTTTAGGTTGTGGGGTTAGAGTTATCCAACATATTAAATAAAGGACATTAATTTTGTTAAGGTTTTTGATACATATAGACACTGTGAAATTCAGATACGTTCACTGTGCTATTCAGAAAGTTAACATTCATCCCTGCCTACCCCTGCAGGAACATTCTAGTGATTCTGTGAAGTTGGAATCAGCCAATACTTTTGGTCTGCAGATGAGTTTTCTTTTTCTGTTCCAGCATTCTTTTCATGGCCATTTTAAAATGGCCGTCTTCATCCTAAGTCAGAGAAATCAGGGATAGAGTGTTAAAATGAATTTGACAGTGTTTATACAGGCTTTAAAAGAGAGGAGGTTTAAAATATTGTTTTAAATTTTATGTGGCTTCCAATTTACACTCTGTTTTCCTGGGAAAAGTGAGCAATGGTGGGTTGGCTTTTTTTATTTTGTAGTAATTTCTCTATAGGAGCTTTTGTTTAAGTCATTATGTGTTATGTGTAAGTACCTATGCCAGATCTGTCAACACACCAATTCAAGCTCACTTACTTGCCCTCAGGTGGAAGTGATGGCATGTTTAGCCAAGAGGCAGATTCTGCTGGGTTGTTTGAATTTACCAGTGTTGTTGCTCACAGGCTTGTGACTTTGTGTCAGAGCCACCTTCACAGGTACCAACTTTGCTCTGCTTCACCAGTGTCAGCATTATTGACACTGGCCTGGAGTTGCAGGAATCCTAATTGATCTTATAAAAGGACCTGGAGCCATATATGGGGATAAATGCTAAAAGATTAGAGAGACAGAGGAACAAGCCACAGCTACTTCTCACCTCCTTCTGCCTTATATCCCTTTCTCTGCTCAGCCACATCACTTTCTTTCTTAAACTTCCTAGTGTTGGGATTAAAAGTGTGTGTGTTGTGGAGAAGAGAGAATGACCTGATGTGTTGGGAGGGGGAAAGGACCTTGAATAAGGATATACAGGATAGAAAGTGTGACTTCTTTGTTCATAATAATAATAATAAAAAAAAGTATGTGTGTTTTCCAAGTACTGGGAACAGAGACATGGGATCCTAAGTGCTGGGATTAAAGGTGTTTGCCACCACTGCCTGGCTCCATTTTTCTTTTGGAATGGCTTAATCTTACGTAGCCCAGTGTTGCCTTGAACTCACAGAGATCCACATGGATCTTTGCTTCTCAAGTGCTAAAATTAAAAGTATGTGACACCATTGCCTGAACTTTATGGCTAACTTTGGCTGGCTCTGTCCTCTGATCTTCAGGCAAGATTTATTTAATACATAGTATAAATGTTTTAGTTACACTTGATCTGCTTAGATAAGAGAAAGATTATTTAAGCTCACATTTTGGTAATCTATACTGACCACGCGGTAGCTGCCTTGAGAGCCTTGAGCAGGCCTCTGAGCTGGCATGGCTATCTAGTCAGGGTCTAAGAGTCCTTTATAGTTGCCTACTCAAAGGAAATTTAGGACATGATGAAAAAATCAATCCATTGGTGTCATTTTGTTCAGGTCTTGTTTAACAGCCATGTTGTTGAGGTGTCAGGAGTGGAGCTTTCTTGTCATTTCTAGTAGACATAATCGGAGTGAATTTTCTGGTCCTCCTTACAGGCTTCTGCCCTCTCTTCCATTATGTTCCCTGAGCCTAGTGCAGGGGTTGTATTGTAGATGTATCCAATGGGGCTGGGCACCCCAACATCAGTTGTTCTCTGCAGTTTGACCAATTGTGGTTTTCTGTCATGGTTTCTGAAAGTCTTGTGAGCCCCACCCCAGGCAAAGAACTACAGTCAACTAAAGAAAGCTGAGAGAATGTGCTGGAGAATTCATCTTCTCAGGGATGAGACCCCCTAACTGGTTGTCCATTACCAAGTGATCAACTCAGAAATCATATACATACAAGTAACACTTAACAAATTCAGCAGGTTGTGTGTGTTTGTGCATAATTATAATGTATATATCAGTAATAAAGAAAAAGTCATGAACTTGAGAGGAAATAAAGGGGTTATAGGAGAAAAGGAAAAGGGGGAAATGTAATTGTATTTTAATTAAAACAAACAATACTTAAAAATACTTAGTCAACATTACCTTACCTTTTAAAGTTTTTAGATTTGGAGGTATAACTTTGCTTGTTAGGACATTTCTAATAGAGTTATTGGGTTAACTCTTGATTTTAATGCTACAGAGATTCCATCTTTATAGGTGTATATTTTAGTCTGGCTGTTTCCATTAGTATAACTTTTATTTTTTGATATTTTGTGAAAAAAAAAAAAAACAAAAAAACCCTACCAGCTAGTTTTCAATGAGAAGGAAAGTTAAATTCAGTGTCGGTTCAGCTTTGCAAAAACAGAGCTTTTGGTTTTCTGTATAATGTGGAAAAACTACTGGCTTTGTTTGTTTTGGGGTTTTTCTAGTAGTTAGTACTTTTGAGAGATTTTTGTGTACAAGAATTTTGATTGTCTCATTTGAGGGAATGTTACTTTCTAAACAAAATGTTGAAAGACTTAGGGGTAGCCTGATTTTTTTCACATAGCCTGTTTTGTTTGATTTCTCAGCAAGCTGTGAGTTTGTTCAGTTGTGTGCAGTGACATCTTTGATCACCTCTAGTAGGGGAGAAGAGTTGGAGGAGGTATGTTTGACACAAAGACCCCACTGCAGCAGTTGTGATGTCAACAAAAAAGCTCCAAGTTTCATTGAGAGTAACCTTGGCTTCCAAACTGACAGTAGGTTTAGCAGAGACTGCTTCTACAACTGTTTCAGCAGCTTGCAAAGTGTGTGTAGGGCCACCCACACTTCCTTCCTCCTCTCAAGCCACACCTACTTGCTCAGTCATTTCTGCTTGCTTGAGCTGGGAGAGCATCAGTGTATTCTTGTAACATCTACCTACCAGCACTTCTTTCTCAGACAGGAGTTTCCATATTTCAAATACCCTTGGCTTAGCGCGCTTCATTTAGGTCTAGCTTAGCTACATACATGTGTGAGCATATGCTTTGCAACAAGGCTGCTTTAAAGAGTGTAGTTTCTGTGATGTTTGCTCTTCAGAAAGATATCAGTTCAGTTGTGGAGTTGTTAAAGATACTCCTTTTGAAGAGCTTAGCATGAGAAAAAGTTGATTTTACAAAGACAAAAACAGTTAGTCATTGCATTTAAGGCATCAGCTTTGTAAGAATGTGTCAGGTTTGGTATCATCCTCTAAGAGAGATTGTAGGTGAGTTTTTCCTTGTGCAGTTTTTTATTTTTCAGGCTTGATGAAGTATTAGTTTATTCAATTTGTTTTTGGAAGAGAAATATTTAAATAGTTAAAACTCCCTTTTTATATTTAATTTTATGTGAATTGATGTTTTGCCTGTGTGTATAACTGTGTCAGGGTGTCAGATCTTGGAATTACAGACAGTTGTTAGCTGCCATGTGGATGCTGGGAATCTTGGTCCTCTGGAAGAACAGTCAGTGCTCTTAAATGCTGAGCCATCTCTCCAGGCGCCCCCCCCAACCCCCGTCTATCCCTAACAACCATTCTCTTTTGCCTTGTGTATTTCTGTCAGTTTATTTTAAAAAATTGTACCTAACTGGCCATGTACCCAGAGAACAGCTACACAGTTGTGCTGTCTGATTTATTACCAGAGAAGAAACACAGATGATTTTTTCTTACTATATTCCCCACCTTTTTTTTTTTTTTTTTTTTTTTGCCAGCCTATGTATTATAATTGAATTTTTTCTAAAACTAAACAGGTATTTTTTTCATAATTGAAATTGCAATACTAGAACAAAAGTGAGTGATATAAAGCAGGATTGGGTGGTGAACGGATGCTGTACAAATGTGCGAGCACCATAGCTAACAGTGCTGACGATACTGCTAGCACCGTGGCCCCTCTTTTACTCTAAGTTAAAGCTTTCCATTCTGTACTTTACAGCTTTGCTAGAAGAGTCTGTTACTATAAGAGATCTTGATGATGCAGTCCTGTGTTCTTGGCATGTGGGATGCTGGGGCAGGAGTCTGAGGTCTTGAGTGGAGGTCAGCCTGGACTTGATGATGATACTAAATCAAATGATGGGGCGGGGAAGTAAATACTTAGTGTTTTGTTTGTTTGTTTGTTTGTTTAAAGGCATTTAATTGAAAATCACATTTTTAGTGTTGAGTTGGAGTTGTTATTTTCTATATCTAAGATTTTATAGCACTGATTTTTCAGTGTGATGTGTTAGGAATGCAAGAGAGGGCTACTAGTTCATTGAGCTCTTCTCTTGTAGATGAGCAGACAGAAGGGAACAGCAGGAGTACTGCTGCTCAGCATGCAAAGCATTGTAATTGTATAATTTATTTGATCTAAACAGCCCTTAAGGATTTGTTTTTATTGCTTTTAATTGTGTGCATGTGTGTGTGCACACACGTGCACATGTGCATACAGGTGCCACAGAGAGCTTGAGTTTCAGATGGTTTTGGAAAGTTTGAGGTTGTTGTGAGCCATCTCTCATGAGTTGTTGGGAACTGAGCAGCTTAGGTCTTCTGTACAAGTAGTAAGGACTCTTACCTGCTGAGCCATTTCTCCAGCCCCTTCACAGCCTTTACAGTCAGTGTGTTTGATTTAGTTTGGTTTGGGGATGAAACCAGGCTGACCTCAAACTCTTAATTCTCCTTATTGTGCCTTCTGAGTGCTATGCTTACAAACAGGGCTGTGTTCTTATTACTAACATTGTCTAATGAGGAAACTAGCTGTACAGAAAGGTCAGGTAACTTTCTGAGGGCCTGTGGCTTGTGATTGGTGGTCTGGATTCATAGTGGATAGCTTTCAGAACCAGTGCTTAACCACCAACCACAATGCTGCCTTGCCACAGAGACTGTGAATGGCTGTTGGAGAGAGAAGCAGGTGCGGTAGTGGGAGAAGCTGCCACACTCTACTTCAGGATGAAGGGTCTGGCAGGCAGGCTTGCTGGCTGAGATTTACCTGTCAGTAAGCTAGGGACTGTGCCCACAGCTGTGAGGTGCTGTTCAAATGGTATACTTTGTTCATTGCTCTCACTCTAGAAGTAGACTTGCCTTTACATCCAGATGTCATCTTTTGTGTCTGCTTTCCTACACCTTGTATTATTTCAGGAACTGAATGTGGGCTCACTGATTGCCCAGACATTCAGCACCTTTAGCTTGGAGTGTGAGTTGCATTGGCCTACCAGGAATTTTCAGGCCTTTCACTTATTGTGTGGTGTTTCAGGTTTGTGAAAGGCCCATAACCCCATTTGGAAAGGCCCCTCACTATGCTAGGGACTGGAAACAGTACAGCTGTTTTGTTCATAGTGATAGTTTTGTTCATGTCAGGAAGGAGACATGAAGGAAGATTTTCTGTTCTGCCTATTGCTGGCATCCGTGCATTTCTGCCTTGCTTAGAAGGAGAGTGTCATATGTAGGTTCCTATCCTCAGCTGCTGTAGTGGGAGGTTAGTGAGCTTGTCCAGCGGTTGGTGGAGGTCAGGTGGACTTTATAGGCAGGATAAGCAGGACCCTAGTTAGAGACGGCTCAGTCAGACAAGTTGAACTTTGTTGTGCTTGTCTTGCAGGTGCGCAGTCAGGATTCAGCAGATGCTGGTTCAGGACCTTTTACCAAGGAGGTCATTAGAAAATGGCTAGTGTTCTTGGTGTTCATTGCTACTACTTTCTTAAATTTACGATTCAAGCTAGAGCTGGGGGTTGGGGTCAGGCCTGGGGCTGGGGTCCAGGGCAGGGTTTGGGGACTGGGGCCCCCTATATGTCTACATCTGTGACAGAGAACTTGTCTAGGATGAGCTTCAGCCTTCAGGTGTTTAAGGGAAAGGGGAAATGAATAGAGGGGAGAAAGAGAATAGGAGGAAACTGGGTCACGGAGGACAGACTTGCTGTTTGCAGGTTTGTCTTGTCCTAGAATATATAGTTTTGGTTTAAGCAAAATTCAAACAAATAGTACACTAAAATCATTTTCTGTATTTTTCTTTAGGAGAAGGAAGCATCTAAAAAATAGTGGTAACAGAGTAACTTGGCATGCAGTTTGCAAGGTATGTCCTGGAGCCGGCACAGACACAGCTGCTTCTCAACACTGCCCTGGTGCCTGAAATCATCAGAGATCCAACAACAATTTATATGTTGTGTGTATATATGTACTTGTTTGCTGCATGCATGCGTGAAGGCCAGAGTCATAATTAGTAGCTTCCTTGATCATTATCCAGCTGACAATTTCAACATTTATTTACTGTATGTATATATATATATATTTACAGCATGTAAATATACTGTATATGCACACAGTCCACAACTGCCTCTTATGAAGGTCTGAGGACAATTTTTATCATATGTGTTCTAAAGATAGAGTTCAGGTTGTCAAGCAAGGACCTTTTTACCCCCTAAGCCATATTCCTGGCCCTTTCAACAGTGAGACAGTCTCTTACTGAACCGGAATTGCATGATTTGACTAGGCTGGATGGCCAGCCAGTGAGCATGAGCTCAGGGATCCACCTGTCTGCCCACCTCCTTCCCAGCCTTTGCAGCTGAGATTACAAATATGAGCCACCATGTCCAACTTTTATGTGGGTGCATGGTTTGTACTCAGGTCCTTCTGCTTATGTGTGAGAACTTTACCCACTGAGCCATTTCCTCAGTTCTAGATTTACCTTTAACAATCTTCAGATTCATTTATCTAATCTGATCTATTTGCCACTTTTCAGGAATATATCTAAACAAAAATAATAGATGAAAAGGAAAAGATGAAAAAGAAAATGGGCCAGGCAGCCCAAGAAGTCTGTTTGAAGGTGAAAGTTGAATTTGCAAAAATATGCAGCATACACTTAGACAGGTAGGAACAACCCAACCTGCAGAGTTAATTGAGGTTAAACAGGATCTCTGGCCTAATGTATATGAATTAAAGTTTCTTCGGGACCTGCTGTACAAACGCAGAAACACTTCAGTTTGGATTTTACTACTTATGCTGCTCATTGAAACCATTAGTTCAGATAAAACAGGATAATACAGAGTACAAAAGAAATTGGCTCTTTTTCTAAAATTTTTCTTAATCCTAGTTTCTTTTTTAAAAGAGATTTTATGGACTGTATGGACTGTAGAGATGACATGGCAGTTAAGAGCACTGGCTGCTCTTCCAAGTCCTGAGTTCAATTCCCAGCAGCCACATGGTGACTCAGAACCATCTATATGTATATATAAATAAATATTTTATTTTATTGGTGTGTATGTCTGTTGGTCAGTCTCTGTGTGTGTGTGTGTGTGTGTGTGCGTGCATGCATGTATCTGTCTGTCTATGTCTATGTCTGTGCTCCTGAATATAGGTACCCATGAAGTCCAGAATAGGGTGTCAGATCCTCTGGAATTTGAGTTAATTCTGGTTTTGGGAATTGAACCTAGGTTCTCAGTAAGAGCTGTAAGCATTCTTAGCTGATAAGATATTTTTCAAGCTCCTATACTGGTTTATTATTTTAAAATCATACTAGAAACAGGACTAATTTAGTCTTGTTCTATCAGTTTACAGAGAAACGACACAACAGATTGTTTTAAAGCATTGACAAGTGTCAAGTGCCCTAGGGTTGAATTCAGTTTTTTCTTACTCTAGCCCTGCAGGCTAGGCCAACTTACTACTGCTTCTTCCTCCTCCTTCTCTTTTCTTTTCTTTTTTTTTTCTTTTTTGCCTCAAATTAGGGTGAGTAGTCCCTGTCTCTAGGCAGTTGTGAAAACTGGGAAAGGCTAGAATGAAGCTTGGTATGAAGACTGGTCTGCAGTGCTCATCCAGAATGGCAGTGCTGAGTATGATCACAGTGCCTTCTACAATATGTATGGAACATGATAATGAGCATGTTAATGTTGGCCTATTAAGTTTATTGTATATGGATTTTTGAGGTGGCCCTAAGTAAATGATTTGGGTAATTTCAGAAGCAATTGCAAAATTGCTTTTAAAGTCTTTCCAAGTGTAATGTTACTGGAGTGGTCAGATTCATCAGGAGTGGGCCTTGAAGGCTGAGGATGTAGTTTAGTGGCAGAGTGCTTGTCCAGTCTAGACTTTTGGGTTAATCTTCAATATGGGCTTTGAGATCAGAGTTATGTTGAATTTTAGCTTTAATACCACCTGGCACTTGTATGTATAGTTTCCTTGGCTTCAAAATGAGACAGTCTGACCTCAGGTACCAGTGACACAATACAGTCTCACCTCTGAGAATGTCTGTGGTAAGATTTCAATAAGTATGGGCTTTTTTTCTAATCTTTGAAATAACAGTGAAATGTAAAGGAATATAATGCCAGTGCTTTAATGCATCACTGCCTTAGTGTGCCTGAGTTTTAGTTTGAGATTATGTGCACTTCCATCATTAAATAGCACAGATAGTTTGTCTGTTTTTATATCACACAGCTGGGACTGTGAGAAAAGGCTTCACCAAAGAAGTATGTGCACATTAATTAGGCCACAACTTGTCTAGGAGGTCAGCAAACTCACTGGGCTCTGGTACTCATTTCTACAGTGGTGGTTCAGCTTGTGGGACTTAAAGTGATATTTAAACTGGTATAATTTTATATATTTGTTTTTTTCTGAGTCAAGATCATTTATAAGAACACATTTTTATGTTAGAGGTTTATATTGAAAGGTTGAAAATTTTAAGTATGATATGAAATATGGCTTGTAAGACTTAAATGGCCTGTAAGAGTGCATGTATGCCTATGTATTCTGGGAAAGTGAGCAGCCATGGTGCTTTATGTGCGAGTTAGAAAACTCTTATGGTGATGGGCACAAAGAGTGATTGATCTCCAGCCAGAACTATTTATTAAGTACCTGCTATGTTCGAGGACTATTTAATCCTGCTGTTATGAAATAAGTAGTTGCGTGATAAATGTTTTGGGAAATAAGTTGCATTTCAAATGTAGGAAGACAGTTTTGATTGTCCTCTTTGTATCAGTATTGACTTAGATTTGGGGAGATGGTGAAAATGGTCTTCAGGAACCTTTAGATACACAGGTTACATGGTATCACTTGGAGATGCATGGACAGAGGTAAGGGGAGGCTGTGCAAAGGGGCCATTGTGTACCTTTTGCAAGTGTGGCTAGTCTGGAGACAGAATACAGTTTCTGTGTCTCTGACTGTGTGTTATTTCTACATTTTCCCTTTCTTGGGAACTCTCACCATGTTTTTAAAGACTGATGGAATTTAACTTTTGGAAAATAATTATCTTTTAAGCATAGCTTATCAAACTTGTCAGTTTTTTATTTCTGATGCCCAAATAAAAAATTCTTCCAATGAGCTGCTACTTTTTGTTTGTGGAATATGGTACTTCTCAACCTCTATTTTGAATTGTAAACTCTAAGTATATATATATGTTTTTAATAATGGCCCTAACTCATTTTGTATCTCAATTGATTTAAAGCTCTGAAAATAAAACAAATAATAAATAATTAGAAAGAAAGAAAATCCACATGTTGTTTCTCTTGTTTTACAGGTGTTATCCAATGCTATGTTAATAATGAAGAGCTTATTCTCAGCAGATATGCTCATATGAGAAGACCTACTTCAAGCACTTTAAGTATTTTTCCCTTTTGTTGCACCAGCATGGCAGGATTCAAGCGAGGATATGATGGGAAAATTGCTGGATTATATGATCTGGATAAAACCTTGGGTCGAGGTCATTTTGCAGTGGTTAAACTTGCCAGGCATGTCTTTACAGGTGAAAAGGTGGCAGTGAAAGTTATTGATAAGACGAAGCTAGACACTCTAGCCACTGGTCATCTTTTCCAGGAAGTAAGGTGTATGAAGCTAGTGCAGCACCCGAACATCGTTCGTCTTTATGAAGTCATAGACACCCAGACCAAACTGTATCTTATTCTAGAACTTGGAGATGGAGGAGATATGTTTGATTACATAATGAAACACGAGGAGGGTCTTAATGAAGACTTGGCCAAGAAGTATTTCGCTCAAATAGTTCATGCTATATCTTACTGCCATAAACTTCATGTGGTTCATAGAGACTTAAAACCAGAGAATGTAGTCTTTTTTGAAAAACAAGGTCTTGTGAAGTTGACAGACTTTGGCTTCAGCAACAAATTTCAGCCAGGAAAGAAGCTCACTACAAGCTGTGGATCTCTTGCATATTCTGCTCCAGAAATCCTACTTGGTGATGAGTATGATGCCCCTGCCGTAGGTAGGTATCCTACCCAGGCTACCTGTTGGAACTCTGCCAACTGGTGTTAGTTTGCTGAGTTAGTTGTTTATAACTGAAAATAATTTAAAATAGAGTTTTGATTATATGTGTTTTACTTAACAAATTTGGTTTCATGAATACCGTGTGTTTCTAAGCTAGCAGGCAGGTTATTTCAGACTTATAAGGACGAATGTCTAAGAGTATTTTTAAAACAAAGGTAAATAGAGTATTGTTGAAGGGAACCTCTCAGGGCACTCACTGTAGCTTTTTTCTTAAAGTCTGAATTCATTTCCTTCCTGTCTTCTTAGATTGTTTTCTGTCAGTGGCCCTGGCTTTCCTTTCCTGCAAAGGTCCTTTAACAATCATGTCACATCCACATTGGGGTAATAACATGAGTATTACAGTATTAATAATAGAAATTGGATTCAGCTTGGGACCTTGAATAAGGAGCTGACCTCCCTGCTTACCTTATTTACAAATGTATATCTTTCCTGTGCTGTTTTGTTTGCTTTCCTATTGTTCAGATGGGAACTTGGTCCGCAAGCCACCGAAACAAAGGGCAACAGGAAACTGTTGTGCCATGTGCCTAGATACGTGGGCCTGTGTTAGGAGCAGCCCTAAGCATTCCCAGTTGCTCTTGCCTTTCCCCCAGCATCTTTTGTACCTTTGTGCAGAATTACCTGTCTGTGGTGAAAGCATTTGTTGCTTTTTAGGTTAGGTCAACTTTTGTTCTCTGGGGACTGTATCAGTTGTGAAGGTCATACAAGAAATTGTTTTGACTTGAAAGGATTTCTTGAACTGAAGGTGCCATTAGCTTTCAATTTCATTTACTCTCAGAGAAGTGTATTCTGACATTACATACACATGACATCAGACCTTATAGTCTAGAGTATACAGTGTGAACGGCACACAGGAGATAAGCAATGACAACATCCTGACATGGAGACTTGCTGATGTCATAGTAAACGTGCTGTGGTGAGACAGAGTCTCCTGTTAGACTGTTGTGTTCTGGAAAAGAAAGGACAGTAGTTGGGCCTCTGCCTTCAAAGCCAACCAGGTTTCACTGCAGTCTTTTGTTAGAGCTTTTGAGCCAAAGATTTTAGTGAATAGAATCATTTAAATCAGAAAATAAAGCCGGGTTAACTCTATAGGCATAGATATAAATATGTAAGATAACTTCCTGATTTCTACACCTAAAGTGAGACCAAGTCAAATGTTGTAAAAATCAGGAACTGTTACATAATTTGGAAAAGTTTGTCAATACCCTGGTAAAGAAAAGTGTGTACATCATGCATCATGTGACCAAGTAGCACACTCAGGCGTGTGTGCTTGTATGTGTGTGTATGTGTGTTTTTTCATGTTTGAGAGCACAGGGGAATGAGATACTGACCTGGTGGTGGTGGTAAAGGCAGCGATGGTGCACATCTTTAATCTGCCTTTAATCCTGGCACTTGGGGAGAGACAGGTGAATATCTGTGAGTTAGAAGCCAACCTGGCCTACAGAACAAGTTCCAGGACAACCAGAGCTGTCGAGTGTGTGTGTGTGTGTGTGTGTGTGTGTGTGTGTGTGTGTGTGTGTGTGTGTGTGTTTTGTGGCAGGGGGAGGCGCTTTGGAACATAGCCTGTGCATGCCTGGCCCAAGCACATCCCCACCTCGCTCAAGGAGCATTACTGTTGAATAAATTGTTGTTCATTATTCCTATTGAATTTTGTAGGTTGGTGAAAATGTAGCATTTATGTCAGTGATGAATTTCCTTAAGTGTATGTAAGGGCTGAAAGCACAGACTCTGAGCAGATTCTAGAGCACAATATGATGCATATACCACAAAATAAAAGCATGCAGATTATCTGGGAAGCTTTGTGTTTCCGTTCTGTTTGGCATTTCTACACTGATGCTCTGGTATTTTCATTGTGTATTTTCTTCTCCCCCCTTCCTTTTCTTCCTTTTTGTATCCTAGATACTGCATAATGAAATTAAGAAAAGTTAAACAAAAAAGAAAATGTTTGGGAGAATATTGACCAAACTGACTGATGGTTTCTCTGTGTTAAGTGTGCAGCGATTTGGGTTCACAGATTATATCTTTATCTTTGTGTTGATTTTAACTGACTGTGCAATGTGATAGGTATAAATACAAAATTGCTCATAAATGAACCTGTAGTAGTAAGTTTCTGGCCCAGACTTTCGGGCCTAGCCCTGAGATTCTGACCCACAAACCCGTAGATCTGCAGAAACACATAGGCACTTACATTAACTTTATGCTGAATGACCTAGAGCCCAGGCATCCCAGGCATATAACTTGTTAATTCTTTAGTCTTAAACTAACCCATCTTTTTTTATCTTGTTCAGCCGTGCGGCTCAATACTTTTTCTCAGAACAGCATTTCAACTTCTTTCCTCTGCATCTGCTGTCACCTCATCCTGGTGTCTCCATGGCGTCTCTCTGGCTTCTCTGTGGCGTCTCTGCTCTGTTCTTCCTGTTCCCAGAGTTTTCTTAGTCTGGTAGTCCTGCCCACACTTTCTGTCTGCCTTTGGCTAATCAGCATTTTTATTAAACCAATAGGTGGGACAATTATTTACAATGCAACAACATCCCGCTACATGAATCAACAGTTTTCTTTCTATTAACATGCTGTCTGTTATGCCAAAATTAGTAGTGTTTTGGCAGAATGAACATAGGCAAACCCTATCACTGTGAAATGGGCAGGTGTTCCTAGGTGAAGACATGAGCTCCATTCAGTTCTTTATGATACATGGCTTCTTTGCCTTAAAGCCTAGCTCTTTTGTCGTTCTATTCTTCAGGGAATCAGACTTTAGTTATTAACTGTACTGTAACATAGCTAGCTATACCTTAGCTTTCTTTTCTTTTCTCTGTTTTCTTTTTTTTCTTTTTGAGTGGAGAAACCGGGCGGCTTTATTGAGGAGGGTCAGATATGTGGGTGGGACAAGACCCTAGCCTAGGCTTTATGCTTCTCCTTTAGCCTTGTGGGTACAAACTTCTCCTGGAGTTTCTTCCACATACTTTTATCCGTCTCCTGAAACTCTTCCATGGTGTCTGTGGACAGGGTCAGCTTGTATTCCTGCACGGACAGGCCACTGGAGCTGGTGTCTCTGGGGCGAGGGTACTTGTGCTTATAGTAGTTGTGTTGTACATCTAATCACAGGCCTCTGGTTCTGCCACCTGAGTGTTCTCTGCCTCCCAAAAGGCCTGTGTTACCCGCTTCCGCAGGTAAGTGCCCAAGCCCCGGCCCGTTTGGTCTCATTTACTGGCCATTCCTCACAGAGCTAGAGGAAACAACGGTAGCGGAGAACAGCCATCTTGGGCCCCAGCTTCCTCTGCCCCTGGGGGCTACCTTAGCTTTCTATGTAAAATTTTCTTTTTTGATGCTTTTCGGCTTGAGTTTTTCCTCTTTTATGGTGTCTTGGAATCTTCTTCAGTGCCTTCATTGCTAATACGCACGTAAACTGGTGCTGCCCTCTGCTGCCTTCTTTGTCCTCACCGTGGAGTTACTGCTCCTGGCTGTGTTTGATTTCCTGATGTGCTCTAAAACCATTTACATGGAGTTCTTATTTTTTTAATCCAAAGGACATAAATTTTGCTTTTTAGTTTATTAGTTTTTAATATCTAATTTTAGTTCATTGAAGTTGACAAATATACCCAGTTGAGTTTTGCTTTGGGGAATATTTTTGAATTTTTTTTCTCATTGGCTTGATATAGTAATTTTTTACAGTGGTGACCTGAGTGTTCCCTGTGTGATTAAACTGTTTGTGTTTTGGGTACATGGAGTTTTATACATGAGGCTGTTCACTGTGTGATGTGTTCCTTTGCAGCTTCTCTCCCCAGAGGAAGAAAGTTGCTTCCCACTCCAGTCTGTGAAGTCTGTTAGGGTCAGCTTTCACTTTGTGCATGCTGTTTTTAAGTTGTGTGAAGTCTGAGTTACAAATTTACTTTCCATAATGAGCTACACTTTTGCTAATATAAAAACAACGTGTTCGTATTAGTTATTCAGGTACCTCAGTTCTGCTTATTCATCTGTACTTTAGTTATTGATGTTTAGGTTTATATCCTTTCAGTAATACATAGCTTTTATTTTTACATATAATCTGTGAGACTGTTTTAAGGAAGTACATCTAGTGTGTGTTATTACTGGAATATCTGGGTTTACTTGATTTTGTTACTGTTCTCTTCTCTGACATCCTTCCTCATTTTGTTAGAAGATTATCCAGGTTTCTTTTCCCAGTTGTTTGCACTATGTACAGGTTGTTTCTTTTTCATTAACTTTTATTCTCAATTCCTGGAGTTATTCATTGTCTACACTATGTCCTTCTCCTGCAGTTAAGAAACTTCAGTGGTGGAATTTTGAGTTTCTTCCATTTGCTTAATGTTACCTTTTACTTATTTTTACAGATGTCTTGACTTCTTCATCCTTCACTTAATTTTTGTTGTTGTCTTGTTTCTTTTCTTTTCAAAACCCTTTCCTGGAGAATTTTTGAGTGGTTCTCCATGTCTTTGTCTTACCTAAAAATGTACTTACAATGACACTTTTGCTGGATATAGAAACATATTCTAATTAATTTTCCTCCTAATTTTTAGATGTTTTCTGCCATCCTTTTGCTTCTGAAGTACCTAGCTGGGTGTCTGCTGTGAGGCTGGCTTTTTTTTTTTCTTGTTGCTGACTCTGTGTTACTCAGAGTATTGTGGTCCAATAAGTGGGTTTATCTGAGTGTTTAGTCTTTGTGACCTTGATTCTTACACTCATTTTTCCTGAATTTGAGGGGATATTAGTTGTTTGTTCATCTTGTGTTTCTGAGATTTTCAATAGCTTACCTGTGAATCTATTGTCTTAGTGTTGTTTAGTGGGTAGAGAAAAGCAGGATGCACCTAAGTGGGAAGTCTAGGTTTTTGGACTTACTGTGTGGCAGATTCAGTGTATCATCTAGACACCATTCTCTTTTCCCAATGCATAGTCCATTTCTCGAGCCTAGAGAGGACATAGGTCTTCTAGGGCTCTTGTGTAGTTGGGAAGTAGAAAAATCAGAGCACTATCCCTTGTTTCACTTCCTGCACACGCCCAGTGTAAGTCTCTAGGAAGGAGCACTGTAGTAAGAAGTACTGTGAGCTGGATCTGAGACTCCTCCCTCGTTGGAGCCTGTCTACAGCCCCCTTCTGCCAAGTTGGGGTGGGTGGAGGTAGTGTGGGAGGACGAGGACTGGCTAGATCACATCTGGAGACTATTGCAGCACTCACCTCTGTGGGCTTCCGAACAGCTACTCATTATAGAGGGAAGGCGGTGATGGCGTTCATGAAAGCCCTGATATGTCTTGTTGCAGCCTTGGGAGGACTGTGGGGAGGCTGCAGGGCAGCAGTGACAGAAAGGCAGAGGTGCACTGGGACTGCTGCACTTTTCTGTTGGCCGTGGGGAGAGGGGGAGGGGGAGGAGATTCGCAGGGATTTCTGGATATGCTTTCTTGTTTCTCAAAACAGTGGTAGGAAAGTACTTACTCTTTAAACTATGCTTTCAACTTTTCTTCCTTTTAAAACTCCAAGCTGTGAAAACCATTTCTTAGGTCTCAGGTTTCCAGCTCTTCTACAGTTGCAGAACCCTGACATTGCTTAGGACTTCTCAACATCTCTAAAAGTTTAAAGTTGCAAGTTAAAATTAAAATTAGTATTGAGACTTTAAAATCTCTCCTGAGATTTGGATTCTTCCTGGGATTTTACATTTCTTAATCTGAAAACTTGTATTTTTTTTTTTTTTGCTTTGTTTTGTTTTGTTTTTTACTCTTTGGGGGCCCACCACCCAGCTCCCAAATAAATACATAGAGACTTATACTTACTTTCGAATGCCTAGCCTTAGCTTGACTTTTTTATAGCCTGCTTTTCTAACTTAAATTATCCCATTACTTTTTAATCTTGCCTCTGGCCTTCTTACCTTTCTTTATTCTGTAGTTTTTCTTTCCTTTTTGCTCTGTGGCTGGCTGGGTTGCCCCTGGTGTCTTCCTCATCTTCTTTTTTTGCTCCTCCTCTGTTTTTAAACCTGGATTTCTCCTCCTATTTATTCTCTCTGCTCGGCAGCTTTTCCTATTTCGCTCTTCTGCTGAGGTATTTGTATTTATTGGCCATTCAGTCCTTTATTAGACCAATCAGGGGTTTTAGGCAGGCAAAATAACACAGATGTAACATGAAAACAACACATCTTTGCATTATTAAACAAATATTTTACAAGACACATCTTAAACTAATATTTCACAATAAAAACGTCTATATTAGATGTTTTCTAGTTTATAGATCAATGTCTCAAAGATGAATTAATTTACTAATCTTTTATGACCAGCTATGGAGTAAATAGAAGTGAAATTTAAATTACCTTAAGCATGGCTTCATATTAATATACTGCAAAAGTTTAGCTTCACATTAAGCATGTAGCTCTGTATACTCTGCAGTATTTCTTATACTCATGGCTCTGCATTTAATGATGATCACCCCATCATGAATGTGTATACTCATGCATATTAATATACAGAAGATAGAATTCTTTCTAAATCTGTGCTCCATCCTGCATCTAAGTACTGGCTTTACATGGTCTCTGTAAACTGGGAGATAGCTAGGAATAAATAGCCTTAGCCAGAGACCTGTGCATGGTGTTCCTTTACCATGAGGGTTGAGTGCTTTGCTCCTGTCTTTAGAAACAAGGAGAGATGGTTCAGAAGTTAAAAACACTGACTGTTCCAGAGGTCCTGAGTTCAATCCCTAGCCACTACATGATGGCTCACAACCATCTATGATGAGATCTGATACCCTCTTCTGTATACTGTGTACATAATAAATAAAATCTTTTAAAAAAGAAAGTTGAATTAAATATGTTAAAAAAATAAAAAGAAAAGAAACAAGGCAAAGATGTCTGCTATTCCTGACAGGGACCCTACAGGAAGAAATAAAACTGCCTCTACTTGTAATTGACATGGTTACCTACCTAGAAAATCTCAAGAAGTCTACAGAAAACTTACTAATAAATGAGTTTGGCTCGCAGGACTTAAAATCATAGAACCCACAATTCCATACAACAAATTTAAAACAGTAGTATTTGTAATGAAATGTATCTAACTGAAAGTGATGAAATGCTAATGGGAAACACCAAACATCTGAGTAAATGAAGAGCATGCCCCATTCACTGACTGAAGAGTGCAGTGTAGATGTCCACCCTGTCCACAGTGATCCAGTCAGCATAGCTCCCAACAGATACCCTGCAGCTCTTTAGATACAGAGATATCTACAGTCTGTAGGGAAAGGCAGAGGGCCTAGGACAACTAAACTTGGGGGAAAAAAAAGAAGCACTTACCAGGATTATGGAGGAATCACTAATAAAACTAGATTTAGGAAACTGCATGGCAGCTTCTTACAAAACAATATATACATTTAACTATGCAGGCCTGTTGTCACCCATGGTGTGCCCAGAGAAAATAGCTATGCTCACATGGACCTACAGGTTACACCAGTGAGGAGAATTACACCACCTACACCATGGGGTCTGTGCAACAATAAACAATGCTCACTTTATTCTTGAGACAGAGTCGCTCATTGAGCCTCTATGTAATCTGTTACTGAAGGCAGATATTCACAGGAAGAGGATTCCTGGATTTAGGATGAGGCTGCAGTTCCAGGCAACTACCTGGAAACAGTGTGATCAGTTTCTTGTAAAAATTTGTTAGATCCCAGGCATTGTCAGAAACAAAACCAAACTGCTTTTAGTCATCATGACTCATGCCTGTAATCTTCAGAACTAGGGAAGCTGAGACAGGACTGCTGTGAATTTGAGGCTAGCCTACGTGCATAGTGAATCACAGGCCATCCTGAATTATTGAGCGATCAGTACAACCTCTAGATTGGTTTCCTATTCCTTCCTGATTCACACTGTGTTTATTAGGTGATTCTGATTGGATCTGCTGCACTCACTGCTGTTGATCTTACTTTAGGCCCGAGTCTGTCTCTAAACTTTCTCGTCTTTCATTCCTTTGAAACAGAATAGTCTTGTCTAGGAGTCTCCTGCATATGTGTCACCAGGTCTGTGAGGCTCCTGTTTCTCTATAGGGTGGAGACCCATGACCAGTTCTCTGGGCTCTGTTACATCCTGCAGATCCTGACACAAAAGCCCTTAAGACCACTGACATTGCTTCAGTGCTTCCTCTTCTGGAGAGTTCCAGAAAGCCTTCCTCTGTTCTGTGGCTGTTGTCCCATGGGCTTTAGATCTTGGCTGCCTCTGGCTGTGGGAGAAAGAGTATCTGAGGTGCTCTCTACTTTGGAAACCTGCCCTCAAGGGAATTTCTGCAATGTTGGCTGCCATGGGAAAATGAGGTGAAAGAGTGAGCCTCGGACCTTTGCTCACATGTCTTCCCACATGTTGGCTTTAGTTGTATCTAACTTTCAGAAGGTTGTTTACATAGGTATACTAGATCAGCTTTTAATGCTGGGATCTTTCTTCCCTTTTAAAAAAAAGTAAACTAAAAAATGAAAGTGCTGGTGTTTATTTATATAGTTGACTAATCTTTGTGTTTAAAAAATGTAGCTTACTTAGTTGGTAGAGCACTTGCCTAACATGCACAAGGCCCTAGGTCAACCCCCAGTGTTATATAAAATTGGATGTGGTCCTGACAAGGCACACTGCAATCCTAGTGCTCAAGAAATGGAAGTACTCAATAAAGATCATAACCTCTGCACCCCAACTTTTTCTTCATATCAGTGTGGCCACAGGGGAAGCAAGAACTTGAGAAGTGTTTTCAGAACAGGAAAGCAGCAGCCACTTTAACTCATAAATGCACATAGATGCAGAATGGACTCATCTACATTCTGCATCATATGCTCAAAACACTGACACACTCTCTCCCCCATTTCCTTAGGATGGATTTGTTACGTAGTTCAGGCTGACCTCTAGTCATCCTGTCTCAGCTTTCTGAATGTGAGATTGTAAGAATGGGTCTGTGTTTTCTGTTGCTGGTTTTTTAAGCTATATTTACATATGAAATGTAAGCCTTTTGACAAAGAAAAACTGGCTTGTAAAACAAAGAATTTAGTGGTTAGAACAAATCTCTGTTTTTTGAAAGCAAGTGTCCTGTGGCCCAGGCTGGCTTCAGACTTGCTTATGTAGCTGAGGATGACCTTGAGCTGTGTGTCACTTAATTCTTTCAGGGGTGGGATTGCTGTCAGTCAGCTGCTCACTTGTCCAGGCTGACTGTGGTGGAGCAAGAGCAGGTTAGGGTTGAGTTAGCGTTGCAGACTGATTTGTAGAAGTGAGGCTTTTTCACAACTTTAGTTCCAAATGTGTGCTTCATCAGCTTTTCTTTTTTCACCCCATCTTTGTTTAGTGCACACAATTATATAATTCCTTTGGTTTTAAAACACTGATTTACCCAAGTTTTATTGGTGAACTTTGTTTTTGTTTTTGTTTTTTTTTTAAATGCAACCAAGGATTAGGAAGTAACTCAGTTGGCAAAATAATTGGAGGACCTAAGTTCCATCCCCAGAACCCATGTTTTAAAAAGTTAGATGTGTTAGTGTGTGTTCTAAGGAAGTGGAGCCAGGCAGATCCCTGAGGCCAGCCTAGTCTACCTGGTGAGTTCCAGGTCAGTGAGAGCTCTGTCTCAAAAGGATTGAAACAGTGAATGATGTCTGAAGAACAACAGCTAAGGCTGTCTTCTGGTCTCCACATGTACATTTATACCTGCAAGCACACACATACACAAATGCATTCATTCTATATTCTATAAAATTAATGCCCAAACTAATATTCCTAAAATTTAACTTAGAATCATGTTAGCCTCTGAAACTCCAGGCAAAAACTGTAGCATGTCAGCCTTTGTGGCTCTCTGTGTCTAAGGATGTAATAGGTAGAAGGCCTCTCCAAGGTAGATCTGGGGCCTGGAGCCGAGGTGGTGGGCCTGTCCTTTGATGGTGAAAATAAAGGGGGGATAATGGAGGCATTGAATACAGAAGGTGATGGTGTTTGGGTGTTTTACCACATATGTGTAGTGTGTGGAGGCCAGAAAGGGGCATTGGATAACCTGGGGATTAGAAGTACAGATGGTTGTAGACCACTATATGTGTGCTGGGAATTGAACCCATGTCCTCTGAAAGTACAATCAGTACTCTTAACCATTGAACCATCTCCCCCGGCCCCCTGACTGTAGTTTAAATTATCTAGCTGTGATTTGGATAGGAGAAAATGAGAGAAATTTGAACTAAGGCTTTTTAGACAATACTGTTCTGAAGAGTTTATCAACCAATGGACATACAGTGTGATGGACTTGGAGATGTTCAACACCTTTGGTGTGTGTTTTTAAACTCATTTGGTATTTTTAACTAAGTTTACATGCATCAGCTTTTCACTGGATCTTGAAATCTTTACAAAGGTTCATAGAAGCCCCCCTTTGGGCTGAGAGCTCAGTAGACAGAGGGAAGCCCCAGATGGTATGACCCATCACTGTGTGCCAGAGTAGGATTCTTGTTTTTGTGTTTAGCAGTAATTACTTTCTAGGGGACTGAAATTCGTGGAACTCATTCTTTCAAGATGAGTCCAGCAGAATATCAGGATCAGGTGATGTAAACAAAGCCTGTTAAATATAAGTTAGCTCCACACTTGTGTTCCTACTTCCAAAGTAGCCTTTTTGGTTAGGGGCTTTTAGTAATTTTATGCTTTTCAGATACTTCACAAAAGAGCCTTTCTATTAGAGAATACTATTTGCTAACTGGGCTGGCGGTCACAGGGCACCATTGAGAACCTTTGGGCTCCTCTTGGCTTACTTACTGTTTCATCTGAGAACGTGTCTCAGTCTGCAGTCAGCTCATGCAAATATATTTTCAGTTGGCACAGTGGGACCAGACAAACCCACAACTCCATGAGGGGGCAGAATCCCACTGTTTATTAATCAGCCTTAACCTAGTGCTCAGTGGGTTGCCTTGTTGTCTGTCCAATACAGGCAAAACAGAGAGAAAGTCATGTGATTCTGGGATTGCCTTAGATGAGGTGAGGATACTCAGATTTCTAAACTGTCAGTCACTCTGTTCATTGGAGATCTGCTTATGCATGACTTTTTCCTTCTCTTTTAAATCTCTCTTCTTTTCTTTTTAAAAGCAGAATCTCACCCCATAGCCCAGGCTGGCTTTGTAGTTCCTGTCCTCCTGCCTCAGCCTCCACAGTGCTGGATTCTAGGTATGCAGCACCACACTCTGCTCATAACTTTTGAGTTGGCCTTAATTTGCCAGGGTACCAGGAAACTGAAAAACAAGAAACAATAAATAAAACCCATAGTCCCTGGTAACTAAAATGGACAAACGACAGTTTTTATTGTTGTTCATAGACATCATGCAGAGTCTCTTACAGATTGCAGTTATTTTATATAAAATGCTAGCAAGTTCAACATTTCCCTGTGTACAGCTTTCAGCTACTAGGTAGTGTGGAAACTCTAGAGGAGGGCTTCCTGTTAGCAGGAAGGGTCGGGAGGAGTATAGTGCTCAGGGACTTCTGTGGTCAGTTCAAGTGAGTCTACTGTTTAAACCCTGTGAGTGGGTGACAAGATGGAAAAGGTTGGTGCCTCTACTGTTATCAGCCCCTTCATTGTTAACCCCCAGGCCTCAACGTGATGGCATCTTGATGCACAGCCTGGGCATATGTTTCTGCCTGTGGCCCTTTAGTGGAGGACTGGCAGGTTACAAGGGTTCCTCTGATCCTAGACTTCAGCTGGCTGTTCAAGTCATGCGAATAAATTAACTGGCCTAACATGTCCAAAAGGGACCAGGAAAAGAACTGTTTTAGAGAATGACTGCCAGTCCTCAGTAATGACACAGACACTTATTACTAATTATGAAAACTTGCCCTTTAGCTTAGACTTGTTCCCAACTAGCTCTTATAACTTAACCTGTTTCTATTAACATGCATTTTGCCATGTGGCTTTTACCTCTTTCTTATTCTGTATGTTCAACTTGTTCCACATCTCCCCTCTATCTCTCCTTTTCCAGAGTTCCTCCCTTTCCCTAGAAATTCTGCTTGTTCTCTCCTAGCTATTAGCCATTCAGTCTTTTATTAAACTAATTAGAAGGTGCCTTTCATACAGTGTTATCAAATATTCTGCAACATCCCCGTTTGTCTAAATAAAAAGGAAAGGTTTTAATTCTAACATAGTAAAACCATATGCAATAAGAACAATTGTCAGATAAGAATTACATTTACAATGACTAGTCCATTAATATTTGGCATATTCAGAGAAAATACTCTATTATCTATTCTATCTTGATGAGTCCAACATTTTATACCTAAATTACTTTCTATCATAACTTGTATTACCATTCTAGAAATTTCTTTTTAGACTTTCAAACATTTCCTTAGATAAAGGTTTTTATGTATCTCTACCTTAATATTATTTTACATCTTTTTTTGTGTGAGATTTTTTTTTTTCTGAATTTGGTAACAAAGAAAACTATCTATAACTACCTATTCTTTGACCCCATAAGAGACTCAAGAAGGAAATACTATTTTTACCTGAGTGAACAGAAAGTTCAGAGCAAACAACTTCCAAAAACGGTAGCAAGAATAGAGACATTTGGCTTCCTAGGTAGGCTCCCAAGGTTCCTCTGTAATGTTGGGGCATCCATTTTAGCCTACAGGCCTATAATATCTGACAGACCTTTCTGTGCAGCAGGAGTTTTGAAGGATTGTCCTACCTTGCCTTGGCAAAGTTTGACAGTCACCTTCTTTTGTGTCCTGCTCACTCTGTTTGGATAACATACTGTCAGCAGTTGAGGCAACGGCAGTCTCTTTGCCACAGTGATGTTCATCATCCTTTTTTGAAGGCGATTGGTGCTGCCAGGAGCAGATGTATGCTGGGGGATGGCTTAAGTGCATGGCTAATATAAAAGTTGTTGGCCATAATATCTTAACACCTCTCATCTGCTTGAAATGTGGAACAGTATTCTAAGATCTCAACCACTGGGAGTCTTATTCATGAGATACAACCAAACCTCTCAGAATTTTGCAGCAGTCCACAACTAGGCAGGATTGTGTCTGCCAACTCTTGTCTTCACAGAGTCTAATAAAGTGAAACTCTGAATTTCAAAAAATATAAATAAAAATTCAAAGTCAACAAAGCACGATACAGTATCCAGATGCCCTGTGTATTTCCCATACTTACATGGCTTATTTTTACAGTACTTTACTCTTTCTTTAAAGGTTTTACTTTATTATTTTTAAACTATTTTTCCATGGCTACCTGTACCATTTTTCCCCTTCTTTCAGCATCTAAGCACATGTTTAAGCATACTATACCTGTTTATAGGGTTTTTTTAAAGTCAAGACCTGGCTATACTAAGCACCTACAAGCTTCAAACTGCTAAGCAGTGCTAAGCTACCTGCTGTGTGGCTTTGCTTAACACATGGTGCCAGCATTCTGCCCCTTTCAGGTCCAGGTTTGCAGGCACCAGTGTAGCCATACCTAACCATCCCAGTTGCACCTATTCATCCCAGCTCTGGGAAATTGCTGAATGCGCTTTCCAGAGTCCCTGTGAGTGCTTGTGGAGAGGCCCAGGCAGTGACTGCAGTACTGGCTGGTGTGACTTCTCCTTCTCTGTGGTTGGAATGCTAAATGTAGTCAGGCATTCTTTGAAACTAGCAGTTGCCCAATAATGACATGGAGACTTTTACTAATTATAAAAGCTTGGCCTTTAGCTTAGGCTTGCCCCCAATTAGCTCTTATAACTTAAATTAACCTGTTTCTATTAATCTCCGTTTTGTCACATGAATTTTACCTCTCCTGTTCTTTATGTCCAAGTTCTGTGTCTCTCTCTGTCTCGTCTCCCTCTTTCCCCAGAAGTCCTGCCCATTCTCTCCTGCCTAGTTCTTTATTGAACCAGTCAGAAGGCCTTTCACATAGTGCGATCAAATATCCTGCAACAGCTGACTGGACAGATAGTTTATTTAGGGGAGTGGGCTGGCAGACCCCTTGGTATGCAGTCTGACAAATGAATTCTAGTTCACTAAGGTTTGTTTTTGAAGGTTTAAGGTGAGCATTAATCTATGCTTAACCTGTTTGGAACAGATAAAAAGGGTCTCATTAAACATCTAAGGTAAGTAGGCATTGTAGAAGAAAATGTTTAATCTTACAAGTGTAGTATAAATGTGTAAAACTATAGTTATGAAGATTGTGAAGAATAAACATAATAAAAGAACAGAGTGGAAAGTCCATAAATAACACTTATAGTCAGCTACTTTCCAGAGAAAAAGGTGTCAGTGTGATTCAGCGGAGAAAGGACAATTTCTCAGTATGGTTGCAAACAATACAAGAGGGTTTAGATAGTACCTTACACCATCTGTACAAGCTCAGCTGGCCTCATAGGCCAGACGTAAGTTTACGGAATTTTCTAGAAGAAAACATGTCAATCTTAGCTTAGTTAAAGATGTTTTAGATGTCACAACAAAAACAATCCATAAAAGAAAATCAGATTTCATCAAGTTTTACTCCAACTTCTGAAATGATATTATTAAATCTAAGCTGATAAAAAATACTTACAAATCACTTTCTTGATAAAGAAGTTGTTTCCAGAATGTATTAACTTTCAGGTCAGTAGAAGTTGGACACGGTACCTGATGCAGGAGGATCATAAGCTGGAGGCTAGTTGGGCTACACAGCCACATTCCGTCTCAAAACACTATAACAGCAAAAAATGACTCAGTGATAAAAGGCAGCTGTTGCATGAATTCTGGTTGTATTAAAAAAAACTCAGAGCCAGATATCGGAGAAAGGCTGAAATATCAGAGAGAGGAAACACCACAGTCAAATCTCACCCAGCTGTCTTGCAGCTTCCTCAGCCTCGCTCCTTTGCTTCAATTTCTAATCTGTCTTTCTATGCCTGCCTTAAATACCTTCTTTGCCCAGTTGTATCACATCCAGGTTAAAATTAAAGATGTGAGCTACTACTATTTGGTAGTTAGCCTTAAACTCACAGAAACACAGAAAGATCTCTGTCTCTGGAGTTATGAAATTAAAGGCATGGCACCATCTCTGTCTGCCTGGGAGCCTGGAACTTCCTCTGTAAACCAAGCTGGCCTCAAACTCAGATCTGCTGGGATTAAAGGCAGAGGTCACTACTGCCGGTCCCCTCCCCACCCCCTTCTTGTGCTGGGATTAAAGGTGTGAGTTACCACTCTCTGTTCCTCCTGAATTGACTGTGGGTAGATTTATTCTCTGATATTCTAGACTGGTTTTATTAAGTATATAACATATTACCACAGGCAGCCTAGCTTAAAAATGGGCCAAAAGCACTACTTTTAATCCTAGCACTTGGGAAGCAAAGTAGACAGATCTGAGTTCAAGGCCAGCATGATCTACAGAGTGAGTTCCAGGACAGCCAGGGCTACACAGAGAAACTCTTGTCACAACAAAACAAAACCCAAACCAAAAGAAACAAAAAGCCCAAAGGCTTGTGTAGACAGCTCACCAAGGAAGAGGAGATGCCAAGAGACCACACCTAACACTCTGTCCCATTGGCCACTCAGGAAATGAAGACTGAAAATCACACCTATTAGGATGGCTGTAATTTTTTAAACTAATAACAGCAAGAAGTGACAGGGACACTCAAGGTCAACTTACGTTGAGTTTGGAATACCCCAAACTCTTTTAGAACCATAGAATCAGGTTACCTCTTTGGAAATGGCTTAACTGTCAAGCACTGTGCCAGCAAGTACACTCTTTACTCAAGCAAGTGGACATTTATGTTACTATAATAACAGCTGGAGATGTGACCCAGTGGTAGTACTTGCCCTGGGTTCAATCTCCAGCACCCTCCCCCAAAAGCCCATAAACAAAACCAATGCCTTTAGCTGCATTGTTCATAATTGCCCCAGGCTAAGATAAATGTGGAATAGCATTTATCCACAACAGAGTGCTGTTGATCAGACTCTCATACTCTAAAGAAGCCACATGTCTGCATTTTATGGCAAAGCTTAGAGGACACAAAACAGACCGGTGGGGTTGTACTTGGAGCAGGAGTTGACCACAGGGTAGCACAATAAAGCTGCTGTACACATGACTGTGGTGGAGTTAAGTGACCACATTTGTCAGGACTTGCTGAATGTACCTTAAAAATGGTAAATTGGAATGTGTGTAAATTATATCTTAAAGAACTTGGGGGAATGAAGAGCACTCTAGTGTGTTTAATAGGCTAGTATTCAGAATTGTCTCTGACATCAGTGGGCTTGGGGGCTCCCAACAGGCGGCCAGTAGGTCTGTCTTACTGGCAGTAAATATTCTTTACTTTCCTAATCAGAGATCAGTAAATGTTCACTTTACAACCAAGAAGTTGTAGTCATTTTTGAGAGAACTCTTTAGCTAAAGTTTTCATATGGAGACACAGATCTGGAGTCCACAAGGTATTATATTTGCTATAATTTCTGGGAAGATATTATATCCTGATGTTTTTTGAATACTGGAAAACAGTGCATTTGTATGCCACTTTTCTAGTTAAGGTGTCTGGTGAAGAACTGACCCAAAGAAACATCGCAAGAGTTAATACACTGATGTGTGACTTGGAATACATGGCTGTTTTAAAATTTATTTTTTTTCTCTTCGAACCAAGAAATTGTCTTCTGGCAAGTTTAAGTTTTCTAGGGCAATGCTGTATCCTTTTTAAAGGCTGCCTCAGTTTCCCCAAGCTTTATTTTATTAAACACTTGTGACTTCTAAAGGAAGCCTTTTTGTCTCAGCTGAGCATTTTCATGTAAAGTGATTTCTGCAGCTGATATTTCACCCTTTTGAAAACCTTAGCTTTTGTGCAGAATACAAATGAACAGAATCAGATACCAACTTACCTTACCAGCTGTTAACCAAACTATCAAGTTTGCACAGACTTGTCAAGTGCAATTATGTGTACTCTAGTTGTGTTGTACTGACTGGAATTGGACCACATTTGTACTAATTTGAAATATTTTTACTCTGCATTAGTTACACTGGTTGTGTTGAATTGGCTGCACTAGTGGTCACTAGCAATTGGCTGCACTAGTGGTCACTAGCTGGAATCAGGTTTGAGATCGCTGTGCCCTGGCAGAGCATTCTCCAGTGAGTACATCTTTGAAAGAACATCTGCACTGACATAGCATGAAAGAGTGCGCTCCCTGTAGGTTGCTGTGCCCCCGAGCCTTGTCTCCATGCTTTTTACTTTAGTGATATGGACATCTTAGACTTTTGACATCCGTATTACAACAGTATTGAGTGACAGCTAGATATTTTCCCTAGAGCTTGTAAAAGGGAGATGGCCATCAAAAAGATAAAATTCTGTAAAGGTGTGAATTTGTAACTGATTCTTCACCATAGTCTTTAGAAATATCTTGAGGGATTGTTCTGATTAGGTAGAGAATTTGCAGGGAATTTAGGTGGACTTTGTCTGGTAATGCACCTGGGTAGCTGCCTGTGTTTGCTCTGTGGCTTTGGTATTCCCTTCACCAAGAACATGCAGATCTGTCCTGAAGAAAGAAAATGGAAGTAGTCAAAACAGCCACCAGCACTGCTTGACTCCTGGTTCACACATACGCACAGCACATGGACATAGACGGTAGTCAGATGTTTCCCACCTACTCAGTCTGTTTAGCAAATGGCTCAGGCTTATTACTATCTAGCTCTTCCAACTTAAATTAACCCATTTCTATTAATCTGTGTGTTGCCACATGACCATGGTATTACTGGTCAGCTGGTTTGTTGCTCCTTAGACGGCTGGCTGGTGTCTCTCAGACTCTGTCCACCCTTCTCTTGCATCTGCTTGGATTTCCCACCTGGCTATCCTGCCTTGCTATAGGCCAAAGCAGCTTTATTTATCAACCAGTGAGAGCAACATGTATTCACAGCATACAGAAAGATATCCTACAGCACATGTACACATGTGTACATACATACAAAGATGGTCAGTAATCCTAGATTTAAAAAAGTGTTTTATGACAGCTATATATTTCTTCAGAACATAGTTGGGCTTATCATTTGAGTTTTTTAATCTTTGAAGCAATTACTTGCATTAAAATTTGAAATAATTTTTATTTCTCTTGTTATGGAGAGATTGATCTGTGGGTCCCTTGAGGGGATCCTACAGATAGTCCCATCCCAAGTGAAGACTCCCTGCCTTCAAGAATACAGACTATGTGGAGGCTGCCTCCTTTACCCCTTTTTATTTCCTCAACCCCAGACCTGCTGTGTAGCCAGAGGCAGCTGATGTCAATAAGAAGTTACCAGAGAAGTAAGTGGTGGGAGAAAGGATTAGTCTCAAGAAGCTGGATAAATTGGTTAAGGCGAGTTCCTTCCATAAAACCACGCTAAAAGGAATGGCCTAGCTTGGACATGTTGTAGCCTAGCTATCTCACATTCGTTTATGAAGGTTGTTTTCTGACTGGACTAGGTTTGTAAAGTGGAATATCAAGAAATGCTGAGTTGGTGTCCTCTGTCTGTCTGTCTGTCTGTCTGTCTGTCTGTCTGTCTGTCTGTTGCTGCTGCTGCTCCTGCTGCAGTGTGTATAACTCTTGGCTTCTTGGACTTTTTTCTGTTTTGACTTGAGCAAGCAAGTTTGTACAAGGTGGTAAACAGCTGACTAAAGCAAACTTGAAGTGTTTTTCACTGATTACTCTCTGCAGACTGCTGCAGGCTTCTTAGACTCTGTCTCCTCTTTGGTTTGCTTTTTGGAGGCTAGGTAAGTACTGTCTGCCCTTGCAGTCTGGGGCTGCCTTTTCCACAGTATTTGCAGAACTGTATTCTTCTGGTCTTAGGTTCACTCCAGTATCAGGTTCAGCAGGGTACAGGGCATGTGTTCTACATTCAGAGACCTCTGCACGATGGTAAAAAACTGTAATGACAATCCACAGCCCAGATTTCCTGGTGCTAGGTCTCCAGGCTAGAGGGCAATGTGAGGGAGGGACCTTAGGGAAGATGAGGGTTGTAGGGGGATCTCTTTGAGAATTTAAGCACATGGCAGAATTGTGTCCTTGACTTGGGAGTCACAAGACATGTACACTAGTGGTCAATGCTGTTTTCTAAGCTTAGACACAGTATAGAAGTGCCATGTCTGAGGCTGGGCCGAATATGGGAACAATTTGGGGCAAAGTCCATAGCTTAGTTCAGGTGACACTGGTTTTTAATTTTGAGGATCATTTAGATATATTTAGGTCTTGCTGGAAAGGAAGTGTGAGAAGTAGGCTGGGATGATCACATTCCTTTTGGCTATGGTAAAGGAAGGGCGATTCCCCTTGAACCCATGCTTCAGACTAGGGGATAGCTGGAAACTGAGGGGACAAAGATAGATTGTTGCATATGTGAAAGACCTGCCTGGGTTCTCCCACCCTTTTCAGCTTTGCTCTGGGTTTGCCCTTTGGTGCTGGGGATCAAATTCAGGGCTTTGTATATGCCTGGCAAGTACTACCCCTGAGCTGTGCTCCTGGCTCAGCCTCACTCTTAGCAATCTGTTGCAATCACCTGATAGTTCATTTGTGTGCTAGCCCTGGTATCCTCAGGGCTAACCGCAAACTTTGTTTGGAGCAGGAAAGAATCTGTAGTAACCAGTGCTCTGGGTGATTTTGGATACAGACCAGTAGTTCTTTCTGGGTAAATAAGAATTCAGTGTGGTAAACCACAGGTAACTCGGTTGCAGATTATCATACAGAAAACAAGGGACCTAGCATTTATTGTAGGCCCCTAGTATCCACATACTTCTGAAAGTCGTCCTGGGTATCTTTGTACTGGTCACATAATGGTTGCGAGTGAGTGGTCTTGGAGGAAAAATATGTCTACTCTACCAGCTGTAGGTGTTGTTTCATTAGCAGTGGTTTTAGACCATTCTAGTTCATATTTATTGGCTCATGACTAATTCTGTTAAAGAAAGCATGAGGAAAAATAATAGAGGTTTCTATGTCAAATCTTTCATTCTTCCCATTTTATTACTTTCTAATCTTTTTAAAAAATTATATATTTTTATTTATTTAAAAACGTTTTTTCCCAACTTTCTAATATTTATTTTAGATAATTTACTTTAGAAATGAGGTTTTTTTTTTTTTTTTAAAAAAATTTGGTGAATTTTTTTGTTTGTCTTGTTTTCATTTTGACCTCTTGGTAGCGTACCTAAAACAGACTTTCTAATATAAACTCTACGCCAACCTGAGAATCAGCATCATTCAGCTGTATTGTGAATGATAATCCTGCCATGTATCAGCAGAGGAGACTTGAGGACTCATTTGGAAATCATATTGCTAGTTCTTCTGAGAGCATCCAATGGCTCCCATCCTTTAGAACATTAGACTTTAGGTCTGTTCACTTCTTAATGTGTTACCATGAATTGAAATTTTTTATATATTTACTAAAAGAGCATTTATTTTTCCATTTTGTTAGCCAAGAGCCTTTATCTGGGTCTGAAATCAAAGTGTCACTTGAAGTAGTAATATCTCTGTTTGGTTTCTTAGATTTTAGACACTTGTTGTTTGTTAACGTATCTGCACAACATCCCATTAATTACATATAATATATATTTACATGAAGGCAATGTGGTGTTTCTCTTCTATGTCCCAGTTTCCAACAGTCTGGTCCTGGATGGTGGTCTGTGGTACTAACACCTTAGCCTCAGCCTGTCATCTACATCTTAAGTGTTTGTAGATGTATTAAAAATTTTAATGAAAAAAAAAGTAGGACTGAAATGAATTTTTATTAAGATAATGTCGCCTTCCTTTTTGACTTGTGAGATGTAATATTCCTGGTGTCATCCTTGGTGGCTTTCATGCCAAACATCTGCTCCTGGGGACCTTTATTAGCTTTTTTTTTTTTTTTTTTTTTTTTTTTTTTTTTTTTTTTTTTTTTTTTTTTTTTTTTTTTTTTTTTTTTTTTTTTTTTTTTTTTTTTTTTTTTTTTTTAGCACTTCTATTGCTATAAAGAGATACCATGACCACAGTAACTCTTAAAGCATTTAATTGGGGTGACTCACTTACAGTTCAGAGGTTCAGTCCACTATCATCCTGACAGGGAGCATGGTATCATGTAGGCAGATGTGGTGCTGGAGTAGTAGCTGAGGGTCCTACATCTTGCAGGCAGCAAGAAGTTGACTGAGACACTGGGCAGTATTCTGAGCCTAGGAAACCTCAAAGCCCACACCTGTAGTGACACATTCCAGCAAGGCCATACCTACTTCAGCAAAGCCACACCTCCTAATAGTGCCACTCCCTGTGAGATTGTTGGGACCAGTTACATTCAAACTACATTATACTCCCTGGCTTCCATAAGCTTATAACAATATCATAATGCAAAATGCATTTAGTCCAATTTCCAAAGTCCCCATAGTCTATCACAGTCTGAATAATGTTTAAAAGTTCAAAGTCTCTTCTGAGATTCATGCAATCTATTAATTGCAATCGCCTGTAAAATCAAAATTAAAAAGCAGATTACATACTTCCAACATATAATGGCACAGGATTTACATTGCCATTCTAAAATACAGGGAAGGAAGCATAGTAGGGAAATACTGGACCAAAGCAAGACCAAAAACCAGCTGGGCAAATGCCAAACTCTGCATCTCCATGTCTGATGTCAAAACGTTCTTCAGATCTCCAGCTCCTTTCAGCTTTGTTGACTGAAACATACTCTTTCTCTCTAGGGCAGGTTCCACTTCTTGTTAGCAGCCTTCCTTGGCAATATCACAGGACTCTGGCATTTTTAACATCTTGAGGTCACCAAGGCAACCCAGGCTTCACTTTCACAACTTCATGCAATGGCCTCCCTAGGCCTCCATTCAGAGACACCCCTGAGATATGCTTGACCTCAACAACTTTATTCCGTAACTCCTTTCTTCTATCCTTAACTCTAAATCCAGACCATGTGGCTAAAGTTGCCAAGTCCTGCTGCTTGCTGGTGCTGGAAGTGGCCCCTCATTTAATTACATCTTCGCCAGCTTTCTGTTTTTGTTACCTTTACTACCTAAGTTGGCTCTCCTTGATTGAACTTAATCTGTAGACCAGGCTTACCTCAAACTCAGCAGCCCCTGCCTTCTGAGTGAGTGCTGGGATCAAAGGTGAGCACTACCACACCAGACTCTAAACTTTTCTATAGTTCTGTACTTGGAAACTAAAGCTAGGTGGGCTCTTGTCCTGAGGTCATCACTCCCTTTACTCAATTTTTTAATCTGTTTATCTTCTTTGAATATAGGATTTAGCTCCATTCCACTTCCTGGAACTCTTTTCTCCTTAAAATTTACATTTTGTAATTTTGCCCTGTTCAGCAGGCTTCTTTTCATTATAAATCTTCATTAGAGTTACCACTAATAACCACATGGAAGAGTCTATACTAGGCTGTTTTGAGATTTCCTCTGTCAATGGAATTAATCTAAAACACTCATGTTAGCCTCAGGCAGACTCTTCAGACAAAGGTAAAAAGCAGCTATTTTCTTCACCAAAAATATCAAAAGAACAATCTCTAGGCAGCATACTAAAATTATTCTTCTCTGAAACCTTTTGAGGTAGCCTCCCCCTCTCCCCCCAGCTGAGGTGGCTCTAACACTGTTGCCTTCCAGGCTCCTACTAGTCTGGCTCATTAAGCAGTACTTTAAGCATTCCACTGTTTTCCTAACATAAACTCCAAAAAGTCTGGCTTATAACAGCAATACCTCAGTCCCTGGTACCAACTTCTGTTTTAGTTAGGGTTTCTATTGCTGTGAAGAAATTATCCTGGCAACTCTTTTATAAAAACAAACAAAACATTTAATTGGGTGGCAGCTTACAATTTCAGATGTTCAGTCCATTATCATTGTGACAGGGAACTTGGCACCATGCAGGCTGACTTGGTGCTGGAGTAGTAGCTGAAGGTCCTATACCTTGCAGGCAACAGGAAGTTAACTAAGAAGACACTGGGCAGTAATCCTGAGCATAGGAAACCTTAAAGCCTGCCCCCACATTGACACACTTCCTCCAGCAAGATCATCCCCACTCTAACAAAGCAATACCTCATAATAGTGCCACTCGTTACTTAGTTATGGGGGCCAGTTACATTCAAATTACCACAGTTTCTATCTTAAAAATCCTTACCAAGGTCTGACTAAAATTGAGATTTTTTTCTAGTCAGTGGCTATTTGTCATTACTAAAGTTATTTGAGTAGAGATTTTGAGGTCCAGGCTCAAGGTAGCCACTGTTGAGAGGGGCCCAAACATGTCGTAGGGATTAGGCTGAGTGGCTTTCATAAGCATACCACAGCACAGTGTGCCACACACCTGAAAAGCTGCACTAGGAATGACTGGTGGGTCCTCACTTGTTGCCCTCCTTTTTCATTTGAACCAAAGAAATGACATTTGAGTAACAAATTTTAATTTTCTTAGCTTGAAACTTCAGTTATCTTGGGTGTTTTAGGCTTGCATAAAAATAGCAGTTGCCTGTTAGCAAGTGTGATAAGATAGCATACCCCATGGTGCCTCAGGTCTCTGAGCCTGTGTATCCAGATAGCTGCTGAAGTGGTGTGTGTGTGTGTGTGTGTGTGTGTGTGTATGTATTTATATTACCACACGTATATTTTCATTTCTGGAATAAATTAATTTGTGATGCTCTTCTAAGCCCTTTTTTCCATCCTGAAAAAAAAAATTCCAAAAACGTATCATTTTTTTTTTCTAATTGATAGATTTGTATTTTATTTAAAGGCAAGAGTAGGAAGTTGTCTACTGTTAATGAGTCTTCAAATGTTAGTTCCTGCAGCTTCACACTGGGCAGGGTCCTGTCAGAACAGCAGTTTGTCCAAAGCTGGGCAGTAGCAAAATACTTTAATGACAAGAGACGTAACCCTTTTCCTTTTAAAAAGATATTTAATTTTTCTTTTTGCTTTTAAAATAATGTGTATAGGGGGTGGGTTGGGGGATTGAGGAGGATATGCACATGAATGCAGTGCCCACAGGGGCCAAGATCTTCTGTAGCAGGAGTTATAGGAAGCTGTTAGCCACCATGTGGGTGCTGGGAACCCAGCTGCAGTCCTGTGCAAGGGCAGCCCTGCTCCTCACAGCTGAGCTGTCTCTGTCCCAGCCCCCATGTATTGTCCTTTCTGTTGAGCTGCTCTTACTGTCTGGAGGCTAAGCACTTAACCCAGATCTACCATGGAATGTGCTACAGACCCAGTTTTAGCTTTGGTTTACATGATAGCCATATTTTGCTTGTTGTGGTGATATATTGTATATTTAATAAAAATACTCCGGAATATCAGAGGACAGAGCCAAGCCTTTAAAATCAGGGAGTGGTGACCCACACACGTCTTTAATCCCATCACAGAGAATCACCTGGATCTTTGGGATCTTTGGGAGTTCAAGGCCTAACAGAGCCAGGTGGTGGTGGTTCACACCTTTAATCTTAGCTCTAGGGAATTGGTCCAGGAAGTGAGATATATGGGTGGAGAAAGAAGGGGGGGTGTGAGGGAGAGAAAGAGAGAGGAGGAGCTCAGCTTCCCCAGCCACTTCCCTTTTCAGCTGAGGATGAAAAGGCTTAGAGTCTAAGGATTCCTAGAGATAGATATAGGCCTGAGGAGTTAGCTGGGTGAGAAGTGACTGTGGCTTATTTCTCTATCTCTCTGATATTTCAGATTTCCCCCAATATCTGGCTCTGGGTTTTTATTATAATACTAAATAGAATTTGTGCAATAGCTTGTCTCTGAGTGGCAGTTTTCTCATCTATAACTCTAAGGACTCAGTTACCACCCCAGAATGAGGTAGAGATCAACTGAGATAATGTTGACCTCAGGCAAATCCTTCCCAGCCTTACAGTTTCAATGTTTTTGATGTTGGATATGTGATAGTCAATTGGGGAAAGCAAACCTTGTCCCTTGGCTTAGAAGCCTAGGCACACTGATTTCCTAGTTCTCCTATTAGACGGTCTGACTCCTGTTCTGTTAAGATTTTGCAATCTGCTTTGTATATTTTTACTTTAAAGGGTAAGATACTTGTTAGTACTTTATCCTTTCCTCATTCTAATAATGTTCCTGGTTATCTAGATAGTCCATTATTTAATGTTTCCTTTGGTTTGTAGACATATGGAGCCTGGGTGTGATCCTTTTCATGCTGGTGTGTGGGCAGCCACCCTTCCAAGAGGCCAACGACAGCGAGACACTGACCATGATCATGGACTGCAAGTACACTGTGCCACCCCGTGTGTCTGCAGGATGCAGGGAGTAAGTGACGCGAGTGCACATAGTGTGACTCCGCTAAACAGAGACTGCTGATTCACCAGCTCATCAGGAGCACCCGACAGACCTTCAGCGTGCAAGGATCTGGGTTCATTTCATTATGAGATTAATGTTTCCACTGTTATTGTCTGGAGCCCCCCAGTAGTACTTAATAATAAATTCAACAGAAGAGTACAAAATATTCTTCCTTATTTCTTACCCATTTTCAGGAAATTCATCCTGCCTTTTCAGCCTCCAGAAGTGGTGGTAAAGACCTTGCCCTGGCAGCTGCCTTTTTCTTCAATGGCAAAAAGCAAGACTGCTTGAAACTGTTTAAGGTTCCAGGAAAGAGTTGGGTTTTCCTTCTTGGCAGGGTTCCTCCTCCTGTCTCATGGTAGCATGTCTTGTGTTCACTTGCCCTCCCACAGCAGAGGAAAGGCTGTGCTTTGGTGTGTGCCATTGTGGCTTTGGGATTATGGTGCCATTACCTCTGCAGTGAAATGAACCAGCTGAGATGGTAGTTACCAGCTAAAATATTTTTTTCTGCATCAACAGAAAAATTTGAGTTTTTCCTGTGTGGTGTAACGAAGAGCTAAGACAGATTGAGGGTTCTCTTTCAGGTGGAGCTCTAACTTGGGCATCCAACTTTATGGACTCAAATACTGGCTTTTCTGCCTACTGCTTATGTGAGCCTGGTACAATGCAGTTAACAGGGTTACTGTGAAAATTATATGAAGTGATAGTTTAGGTTGGAGCATAGGCAAGGCTCTCTGTATGTGATGGTAGTGGTGGCAGCGGTTTGGGGATGGAAAATGTGGGAGGCTCTGTGTGTGTTGGTGGTGGTGATTTTAGGCTGTAGCACATAGGAGGCTCTGTGTGTGTTGGTGGTGGTGATTTTAGGCTGTAGCACATAGGAGGCTCTGTGTGTGTTGGTGGTGGTGATTTTAGGCTGTAGCACATAGGAGGCTCTGTGTGTGTTGGTGGTGGTGATTTTAGGTTGTAGCATATAGAAGGCTCTGTGTGTGTTGGTGGTGGTGATTTTAGGTTGTAGCATACAAGAGGTTCTGTGTGTGGTAGTTGTAATAGTTTTAGTCTGAATCACATGGGCTCTTTCTGTTTGTTGTTGGTGGTAATTGGAGCTGGAACATATAGGAGGCTTTATGTTGGGGGGTGATTATAAGTTGCAGTACATGGAAGGCTCTGTGTGTATGTTTGGTGTGATGATTTTAACCTAGTGCACACATGGGAAGCTCTGTCTCCTATATTAGTAGTTGTTGGTTTTAGGCTGAAACACATGGAAGGTTATATGTATATTAATGTTGGTCATGGTGGTTTTGTACTGAAGTACTCAAGAAGTCCTGTGTGCTTGTTGTTGATTTTAGGTTAGATCACATATGAGTCTATGAGTGTGTTGTGAGTGTTGTGATTTTAGGCTGGGGCACACAGGGTGCTCTGTATATATATGTGTGTGTTGGTAGTGATTTTTGGTTGGAGCATACTGGAGGTGTGTTAGTATCTGTGGTGATTTTACATTGGGGCATACAGGAAGCTGTGTGTGTGTATGCGATTTTATGCCTTAGGACAAGGGAAGCTCTGTGTGTGTGTGTGTCTGTGTGTGTGCGTGTGCGCACATGCATTTATGTGATTTTATGCCATAGGACAAAGGAAGCTCTGTGTGTGTGGGAGGGAATGCCTGTGTATGCATACACTAGAGTGCACTCGTGGTGGTGGTGGTGATTTTAGGCTCTTGGTCTTACTGTTCCCCCTAGGTAGCAAGTTTACACCAAGTGCAGGTTAGATGTTTGTAGCTCAAGATTATCTTCTCTATTCCCAGTTAAAAACAAATAAAAACAAATCTCACTTTACATCAGCTGCATCATTTGAAAGCTACAGATTATAGAATCAATGTGGATGTTCCCTTTCCTAAGATCTAAGATGTTGTTTGCATGTCTCCTTCCTGGAAGGATTGTTTTTTAATAACTATAAGACATGTCAGATAAGAAACAAAATAAAACTATAGTGGGCAGTAGTGGTGATGCATGCCTTTAATCCCTGCACTCCAGAGGCAGAGGCAGGTAGATTTCTGTGAGTTTGAATCCAGCCTGGTTTACAGAGTTAGTTCTAGGACAGTCAGGGCTATACAAACCGTAAACCTCGAAAAATCAAACTAAAACAATAACATAAAAACCACCAGTTTTATCTAGTGTGTTTGCTAAGTGGTGTATTTTAAGGAACTTGTTCATTTTATCTCACTTTTCAAGATACCTTTACTAAGTGGAGTGAGTACTGCAGTCTTAGGTGCATGCTTCCTCCTGTTTGTTACCAATCTGAAGTTTGTTCCTCTCTGCCTTTTTTTGTGTTCATGTTACTTCCTCTGTCTGACTCAGGAGCAGATGATTCTGGGATTTAGAACCTTAGTTATTCAGCTCACAAAATTTCTTTTAGAATTAAAACATTTAGGGTTATAAATTACTTCTGGGACAGGCTAGCTTCATCACACTGGATTTGATCAAGTATCTTCTAGCTTTCATTGTCTTATCTTATGCCTGCCTTGTTTACAGGTGGTTTTATTTCTAGCTGTTGCTTTTGATTTTTAAGTTGATTATAGCTAAAGAATAGTCTCTATGTTACCATGTTTTTCACATTTTTGAGGCTTGTTTATGCCTATCATGAAGATAATTGTTACAATCTTCTTGGTAGAGTGTATTTTCAAGTTGGGGTCAAAGATCTATATACATCTTTAAAGTCAAGCTCATTATATTTTTAGTTTTTAAAATTGTTTGCATCCAGAGTTTTCTTCACATACTGAGATAAATCTCCACTGTAATGGTGGCTTTATTTTATCTCCTTAAGGGCTGTCAGTTTTTGCTTTGAGAGTTTTAAGGTAATGTTCTTAGATGCAGGTCAGTTGAAAACTACTGTCTTCCTGATGACTTTAATTAGCCCTCTGTAGCTGGAAGGTTTTTTTTGTCTCATCCAGGCCCATTGGTCCACAAAGCTCTCCTATTCACAGTCCTGCAGCTGCTTATAAAATAACTACTCAGAGGCTTATATTAATTACAGACTGTTTGGCTTATGGCTCAGACTCATTACCAACCAGCTTTTATAACTTAACTCAACCTATTTCTATTAATCTGTGTATTGTCATGTGGCTGGTAGCTTACCAGTACTTTCACATCTTGCTTCTTCTCCAGGCAGCTGGCAGTGTCTCTTTCTGACTCCACCCTCCTTTATCTTTATCTCTGCTTCTAAGCTGCCTTGCCATAGACCAAAAGAGCTTCTTTATTAACAAATGATAATAAAGTATATTTGCAACATATAGAAAGACATTTGACATCACTTACCCTTTTCTATATAACGAAAAAGGTAGGTTTCAGTTTTAATATAGTAAAATTACACATAATTAATATTGTGTTAAGACATAAGACAATTATCAAGCAAGAATTACAGTTCCAATATTTAGTCTATTTGTATTTTGGAAAATTAAAGAAAATAGAAAGTTTTATATCTAATTTACCTTTTACTATAACTAAGAGAAACTATAATTATAACTAGTCTTCAACTTCATCAAAGACTACAGAAGAATATACTATTACCTGAATAAATAGGAAGGGTATTGTAAGCAACTTCCAAAATTCTAGAAATGATAGAGACATCTGGTTCTCTGAAAAGTCATCCAAGTTCCTTTGTAATGCTGGGGCAGCCATCTTCAACCTAGAGTCTCTGGCATACCCCTCAGTGAAGAAGGAAATTTGAAGGACTGTTGCCAGAGGCCCATTCTGGCATAGTTCATTAGTAACTTCTTCCTATGTCCTGCAGAATGTCTGGCAGTTTCTCCAGAGCAGGGACCGGAAGGAGAATTTCTGCTTGTCTGGCAAAGTTCAGTGGTCATTTTCCTATGGGTCCTGCATGTCCAGTTTATACAGCATACTGTCAAGCAGTCAAAATAAGAACAATTTCTTGCCCAGTGGCTAACTTTTGCCACCCAAAAATAAACTCCATAAGGAGTTTCTTCAGTGTCCATTATTCTCTTGAAGTAGATTGGTTCTATTAGGAGCAGACATATCTCACTGTCCAGAAAAGTCTATGTTCTTAAAACATTTTAGATGCCATATTCTGTAGGTCTTTGAAATGTTTAAGGATCACCTAATCGAAACATATTTTTGTATATCTAAAAAACTTAACTGACATGATTATACATTTATTATCATAGATGACTATTAATCTGCATTTCTTAATTTTGCTTTATAATTTTAAATGATTACATAAACATAATACCTTAAACAAGGGTAGAGATATACATAAAGTATATCAAAATTGACCTTAAATTTGTATCAATAAACCAAAATCCATATCAGTGTAAAGTATTTAAAATAAGTAGTTGCTTTTTAAAAGTAGACTCAGTAATCTACCTTTTTATCCTATCATATCTTTATTCCCTTTTATTTTTTAGAAAGAAATTGACTGTGACCAATAACTAAATCCTCTAAACAAAACTAAACATCTATAATCTATTTTAGGGGAATGTAAGTGTACTTTTCTAGGATTCTACTTGCTGATTGGGTAATCTTTGAGGGACCCTGAGGCTGGATCATGTTAGTCAGCAGTTTCAGAAGGTCTTCTGTCCTGCCCAGCCAGTCCCAAATAATCACACAAAGTCTTATATTTATTATAAACTGTTTGGCCTATGGCTCAGGCTTGTTACTTACTCACTCTTACTCTTAAAACAACCCATGACTCTTATTCATGATTAGTTACATGGCTTGGTACCTTTGCTTCAGTGTAGCACGCTCATATTCCTTCCTCTGTGTCTGTTTAGCATCTGCTCTGCTCTTCTTCTTCCCAGAATTATTCTTGTCTTGTTCCCCTGTCTCTACTTCCTACCCACCTTCTGCCCAATCAGCATTTTATTTAACAAATAGAAGTAAAAAAAATATTTACAGCATTATCCCATAGCCCTCTGTGTCAAAGAGTGATGCTTCTTGTTTTGTTCTGTGTGTAGTGTTCCAAGGGCCACCCACACCTGTCTTCTTTGGGTCAGCATCTGGGATGACAGTTTTCCTCACCTTTTTGAACAGTCTGGACCTAAGACTTTGTTGCATTTCATGGCAGTTTCTGCCTTTCCAGCCGTGGAGCTTGTCTATCTACATTTGCTGTGGTCAGAGGTAGAGTGTGGTCTGTCTCTGTACACTTCTCCTTCGATCTTACCTTTTGCCCTAGAGGGTGGCGATTTCCCTTTTCTGTCATTTATCTCATGTTTTAGCTAGCTGGGGAGTTGTAGGCTATTATTTTAGTTTTTGAAAATCTACAATTAATACTTTTTATTGTCTTCTAAAACATTTTAAAAGTCTAATATTTTAACTATCATCCCTATCATAACTATTTAATTTTTTCTAACTCTACAAATTATTTAATCTAGTCAGAAATCACTGGTAATCTTGTAGAATTTAGCTAACTCCCTTCTCAGTTGAATTTCTACTCTTCCACCAAAGTTACATCCTTCATGTTTTCTTCTGCTGTTGGTGGTTAATGCTTCCTTGGGATGTCCTTATGCTGTATGTCCATGAAGATTCCCTGATTAGAAACCTGTGGGTCCTGCTGCTGCTGCCTCTGCCCTGGATGTCCTTCCAGTGCATCTCAGAGTCAGTGGCTGTCCACCTCACAGCTCCTGCCTCACAGTTCAGCTTTTCTCTTTGAATGTCTCTGTGTTGTGCTTAGACTCTGTTAGGCACCCTAGCTCAATTTGGAAAATTCTTAGCTACTGCCTTCCCACATATGCTTTCTTCCTCTTTGTCATGTCCTCTCAGAAGTGTGATTTATGTCTGCTAGCTATTTCTACTCTGTCTCATCTTTCATTCTTGATATTTTCTATCTAAGTCTACAGACAAGTATCTCTTTGGCTTTGTATTTCATTTCGTGAATTCTTTTAAATGTGTCCATTGTTGACTTTTTTCAATTACTTTGGCTATTTTTTACTTTTGAAAGCCCCTTTTTATTTTTTTCTCAAGATTGTCTAGCATAATTTTGCCTATTCTTGTTTTCTGGTCATATCCAAGTTTTGTTTATATCTGAAGCACATTTAATAGTGAAGGACTGTGCTGCATATTCAGCTTTTACAGTGTCTGCATTCTGATTGGCTGTTGAGGTATTGCTGATATCCCCTTATTTCTTTTGTGGTTTTTGAACTGTGCTACTTTTTGAAACGCTGTTCCAAAAATTCTTTTAAGTTACATTCTACAGAAAGAAGTTATGTATTTTCCAGAGCCAGTGCTGAGCTCACAGGCTTCCTTCACATCCTCTTCTGAAGGGTGGATTTCTTTCTCATATCTCACTGGGCGCTCAGATAGTGTTCTCTTCTTTCCAAGAGCTTTCCGTGACATACCATTCATTACTAGCCCCTGCCCATCGTATTCAGTAACATGAACCCAATGTAGCCTTCCAAACATAGCAGGGAACAGTTAAAGCTTCCAGCGGCTTGTCCCCTCGATTCCTGCTTTTGCCGTTTTTAGTGATCAAGTATTCCTTGTTTACTTTTGCCAATACATTCCTAAAAAGTTCTCACATGGCATTACTTTCATCAGGAGAGTCATTTATTCCTGTGAAACAAGCTGGGTAGAGCTGTGTCTGATGTGCATAGGCCAGCTTCTTATTCAGAGGCAGCGGTTGATATCTCCATTTATTTTAAACAGTAGGGAGCTGTGTTTCTCATTACTATACCAGGAGGATGAGATTGTTTGATTTGTAAATACAGTGGCACCAGATTCTCATTTGTCAGTGAACCTAGAAATTGTTTGTCACTATGTAAGAAACAGTGCTTGTTGGTAACTCCCATTATAGTCCTTACAGAGTTTGCTTCCGGTAACAGGCTACCTTCCTTCGCAGCCTGATCACACGGATGCTGCAGAGAGACCCCAAAAGGAGAGCCTCTCTAGAAGAGATTGAAGGCCACCCTTGGCTCCAGGGAGTGGACCCCTCACCAGCCACAAAGTATAACATCCCTCTCGTGTCCTACAAGAACCTCTCAGAAGAGGAGCACAACAGCATCATCCAGCGCATGGTGCTCGGGGACATTGCAGACCGAGATTCCATCGTAGAGTAAGTCTGTTTGTCAGTACTGGGGACAGAGGTCTAGAATTCCTAATTTCCATAGACTTTAGACACTAACGGTTATGCTGCTTCATCTTGTCATTGCTGTGACTGAGTACTGACACACAGCATTTTAAGAGAGAAGGATTTAATTCTGGCCTACAGTTGGGCATATAGTCCATTTTGGGGGAGGTACGTGCAGGAGTACAGGCTGACTAGTCACTGCATCTGCTCAGCAGGAAGCAGAGGGTAAATAGGAATTGGGGCCAGGCTGTCAAAACATCAAGGTGCCACAGTCTTTCCAAACATGTCATCATTTGTGGACCAAGAGCTCAAACACGGACCTATAGGGACATTCCACATGTAAACCACAGCACAGATGGAGTTCCCAGCTGGCAGCTCAATATCATTGTCCTCCAGCATTCATGGCCCAGGATCTGGCACATGAACTTTTGTTTCCTTATTCTAGTGTCCAGATGGTGTCAGTGGGTCGGTACCTTGGCCTTTCTTGATGCCTGTAGTAGTGTAGTAGAGTGGACTAGGATGATTAGTGTCTCAGTGTCTGTAAAGTGTCTCCATCATTCCTGGGTGGTCTCACTATGAGTGTAGAGATCAGGGCATCATGACAAGCTCAGCATGCCTTTTGTGAGTGTGGCTCCAGTGGGATTGTTGAGTTTTGTGCTACCTCTGGCTGCATTGTACTTACTAGGACAAAGTGGTCCCAAGCCTAAAGGATTTGCTGACTACTCCTTGGGGGCTCTTTGCACCATCCTGGAACCTGCACATTATATAGTTGCTTGTAAAATACATCAAAATGAGCCACTTTTAGTAACTTCAGTAGTGCAGTTCAGGAAAGTGCAGAGTGACAGTACAGTACGTCTGCTCTGTTCTAGTGACAGGTCAGTTTGGTAAGAAGTCCTGTCTGAAAATAATAGAGCATTTTCATAGATGAAGAGCAGCATGTGTTAATAAAATGTTAATGTGCTTAATGTGTTTAATGAAACAGATGCCCCGATTTGGGGAAGTAAGAAAGAGGTAACTATGGGATGGCCTCTTGAGTCTGGCTGTGGATCTCAGTTCCCTGACCTGAGAACAAGATGGGCACAGGCTTAACATGGAGACCTTGTGTGTTGACTATTAACAGACATGTCCAGTGGTAGCTCTTGTCTCTGGGGAAGATCGTATCTATGGAAAAGACATTTCCCTTTAGAGTAGTTTTAGTGCAGTGGTGGGTCAGACCTGACTACTCAGTGCAACCTTTATTACAAGCCCAAAGGTGACTGCAGCTTGCCAAGCACATGGCTCCCAGCCAGTCTTCTTGTTGGCTGCTCATGCTCTGAAAATCTCCTTATTCTGAGAACAGTTCCTGAGTTTAAAGGCCTAAATGTCTTAAAGGATATCCCCTGAACACAGATAGCTGCTTGCTCAAGAACCCATTTATTAGAAATTCCTTTCCCCTGAGTTTTACCCCAGAACTCCCTGCCCCACCAGCTGTGTCCTATATGTTTTAGGGTGCTGTTGAACCCATATTTCTCATGCACACTGCAGTTTCCCAAAGCCAGAGGCTTCCAGAAAACAGAGTGTGTATTTCTAAGCCTTGTGAGGTTGTCCCATGACAACCAGCTGCAGGAGGTGGTGGCAAGGCCATGTGCTTTGTTGTTATGTCTCCAGGACCCAGCACCCAGCACCCATGGTGCCTGGCCTGACATGGAGTCCTGTGAGCATTGTTGTTTAAATGGATGAAGGAACACATTGTCTTTACTAAAGGGAAGGATGAGAGCAGCACCCTCTAGACTCTAGATTGCATTCCTTGCTCTCCAGTGCCTAAGCCGCCAGGGCACGTGAAAGTAAAGACACCTCCAGCCATGTCACTGACCATGGCTCACAAAGTATTTTCAAGGAGCATGGGCCTTCTCTTTAGTCCTTTCTTCTCAAGGAAGCAAAAGATCCTCCTCCTCAGCAAAAATCAGCTCCACATTCCAGCCATGTATTTCCAGAAAATACACATGTTCTTAGAAGTCTTTTCTTATATCTGGAATGCTGATACCGGTCCAGTTATATCAGCAGTTTTTCTCTTACTGATCTGAACATTTTTATTCAGTTGCTTTATTTTTTTAATATTAGTAACAACCTAAGTAGCTACAGAGTTTAGTTCTCTCTAGTTTGTATTTTTTTGCTCATTTTAAAAGTGCCCCAGATATTAGATTCCCTTAGGAGATACACAGTCTTGTAAAAGCCTAGCTGTCTAGCTTCTGACTGTTCTTGCTTTGTTTCTTCAGAGCCCTGGAAACCAACAGGTACAACCACATCACAGCCACTTACTTCTTACTTGCTGAGAGGATCCTGAGAGAAAAGCAAGAGAAGGAGACACAGACCAGGTCTGCAAGCCCCAGCAACATCAAGGCCCAGTTTAGGTGAGAAAAATACCTTCTTTGATATCAGTAAGTTAATGTTTTGGAATACGGAACTGTTTGTTGATGCTTCATAGTTGTACAGGTAGAAGGGTCCTCTCCGTCATGCTGATGATAGTTGCCTGCACAAAGATGTAACACATGCTCCTCTGCTGTGTGCTGGAGGCGGGTAGTTCCCATTATCTGGTGCCTCATCTCTTACATCCTTTAAAATTTCCTTCCAAGAGCAGTGTGAAATTCCCTTTAGTTACTTGGAAGAATTTTTAAAATAAGGAGGTATTTAGGATTTCAGTGATTGGATGGCTAGATAAGTTAGTTGCTTTATTAGCTGTTAGATCTCAGGAACACATAAAATCTCTGACCTAGCCGAGTACCACTGTTGACCTCCTGAGGTGAGGAGGAGCTGAGTGAATTAGACTTCTTGTTGGAGTCACTGACCACAGCCTTTACTGAAGTTGATCAATCCTCAGGCTTGCTTGGTGGAGTGAAGCCTGCCCTGAGGGTTAACAGGCACCATTCTTCAAGCCTGTGTGACTGTCTTGGGTTCTTTACCTGCAGAAGGGAGTAGTTATAATACCTCCTTTGTAGACCTGCACAGGTTCTCAGTGCTGACTAAGTGCTCCCCTCCATGCCCTCTCCACCAGTCTTTCTTAGTTCCATTTGCGCTTTTCTCTAGCAATTCTTCTCTTCCACTAAGATGTATATGGGCTATACCAACTGTCACCATTTTGGACAGGAAGACATGTATCATATGTTTAGGAAAGGTGGGCTGCCAAACAGTGTAATTTTTCACACAGTGACAGCCAGATAGTATTTACCAGGTGTTTACCAAGTCTACCTCTGGGTGTGGCTTCTCAGTGGGCTCCTGCATCCTGCCTGCTGCTCCTTCTTCCCCCATGACCTGGCTGCAGGTCCTGTGCCTTACTGTGTACTCCAGGCCTCATTCAGTGCTCTCTGGATAGTCATTTCCTCACTCAGTGCCCAAAAGTGTTACTGAACACCTACCTGTTACACATCCAGCAGTGGCCGAGGCAGGTAGTTCCAGTTACTGAGGCTACAAATTGGGCCACAGAATATGTCTGTGCTAAGGTATTTACAACTGTAGTTCTCATTGTGAAATGGAAGATGTCAGTATGAAAGTAGCTATTGTAAATGCCTTTCACATCATTACAGCCTTTGTGTCCACCCTCCCTCAACAGAGAAGATGGTCAGGAACTTCAGGTAGTTTACAGTCTCCACAGCAGCACTCCCAGATTGAAAGACACTGTGTCACAGTTTTGCAATCCAGTGCCTTGTGTGGGTATAGGTATTTATGCCAACCAACATGACTGTTAGAGATTTATCTCCAGGACTTTGTTCTTGTAGTCTGTTTTCTATTTATTTTGATCAGTGCTGAGCTTCCATACCATCTTGTAAGAATATGACATTTCAGGTGAATCTCATCGGCACTGTGAGAGCCAGAGAGAGTGTGTGCGTGTACAGATATAGATGGCATGTGTGAACATGTGTGCATATGTAAATGATAGTGTATGCATGTGAGCATGTTTGTATGTACATATTCATACTATGAAGGTGTACATGTGTGTGATCATGTATATAGGTGTGCATGTTGTGCATTGGTATATGTATTCGGGTATGTGTTGCAGTGTGTTGTGAGGTTTAGGGAGTGTTTGTGTTTCCCCAACATTTGTCTGCCCTGTGTCCTTTCCTGACCAGCTATGGAATGATGTTACCATATCTGCCCTCTGGTGTCCTTGCTGATGGGCCTGAAATGCTTTTCACATGTGTGGATTTTCTCCTAGCACTATGTGTATTCAACTTGTGTGTGAAGGCATGTGTGCGGAAATTCAAGGATGCCTTGGTCCTCATCTTCCACATTGTTTGAAACAGGGTTTTCTCTGCCATGAGTGCAGGAATTGCCAGCCAATGATTCTGGAACTAGTCTAGTCTCCATCCACCATCTTGTGATGGTGTTGGGATTACAAGAGTGCTTGGCCTGCCCTGTCTGACTTTCCATGTGAGGCTAGCATCTGGTCAGCTTCTCACACTCCAGCAGCAAACACTCACCCACTGAGCTGTTTGCCTCTCCAGGATAAGCCAGTGACTAAATGATGATTATTTTCCCTCTGTCACACAGGCAGTCATGGCCAACCAAAATCGATGTGCCCCAAGACCTTGAGGATGACCTCACTGCCACGCCTCTGTCACATGCCACAGTCCCACAGTCTCCTGCTCGGGCTGCTGACAATGTTCTTAATGGCCACAGGAGCAAAGGCCTGTGTGACTCAGCCAAGAAAGACGAGCTCCCAGAGCTGGCTGGGCCAGCACTGTCCACTGTGCCACCCTCGAGCCTGAAGCCTACTGCCAGTGGCAGGAAGTGTCTTTTCAGGGTGGAAGAAGATGAGGAGGAAGACGAGGAGGATAAGAAGCCTGTGTCCCTGTCCACGCAGGTGGTGCTGCGCCGGAAGCCATCAGTCACTAACCGCCTGACATCTCGAAAGAGTGCCCCGGTGCTCAACCAAATCTTCGAAGAGGGCGAGTCTGACGATGAGTTTGACATGGACGAGAACCTGCCACCCAAGCTGAGCCGGCTGAAGATGAACATCGCTTCACCTGGCACAGTGCACAAGCGCTACCACCGCAGGAAAAGCCAGGGCCGTGGCTCTAGCTGCAGCAGCTCTGAGACCAGCGATGATGACTCTGAGAGCCGCAGGCGCCTGGACAAGGACAGTGGCTTTGCTTACTCATGGCATCGGCGTGATAGCAGCGAGGGGCCACCGGGCAGTGAGGGTGATGGCAGTGGCCAGAGCAAGCCTAGCAGTGGTGGTGGGGTGGACAAGACCAGCCCTGGCGAGCAGGGCACGGGTGGTGGCAGCCAGGGTGGCTCAGGCGGGACCCCATCAGGTGCAGCAGGCTCTTCAAGGCGTTGTGCGGGCCCCGACTCCTCTTCATCCTCCCCAGCCTCAGCGGCTCCACGTGGTGCGGAGCTTGTGCAGAGCCTCAAACTTGTGAGCCTGTGCCTGGGCTCACAGCTGCATGGCGCCAAGTACATTCTGGACCCACAGAAGGCCTTGTTTTCCAGTGTGAAGGTGCAAGAGAAGTCCACGTGGAAGATGTGCATCAGCACTCCAGGCCCTGGCCCCTCAGCTGACCTGGACCCGGTGAGGACCAAGAAGCTGCGGAACAATGTGCTCCAGCTACCTCTGTGCGAAAAGACCATCTCGGTGAACATCCAGCGCAGCCGCAAGGAAGGGCTGCTCTGTGCCTCCAGCCCCGCCAGTTGCTGTCATGTCATCTGACCTGTAAAGCGCTCTCTGCTTACTTCATTTGTTCTGACGTGACAATGCATGGTCTTTGTGCATGCTGCTACACGCTACTTTTCTTTTCCAGCTGAAAAGTCTACTGTGTGATTTTACATTCATGATTTCAGTGTGGATGACCAGGATGAAATTGTATATCTGGAACCCAACGTAAATGGAGCGCTTAGAAATTCATGTTCTGCACTTAACCTGGAGGGAAAATGCTTTCATTTCCTTTGAAAAGCCCAAATTCCTGCCCTGACCTCCGGTAATAGGGAAACTCCATGCTCTGAGGCACACTGGTGCCTGAGACAGAACCAAAGCAATAACGTGGTGATGCTCACAGGCCTGGGAGGAGTAACAGCCGCTGCCAGCCACCTCAGGCCTGTGCACCAAGAACCGAGCCACGGTTTGATCGCCCACACCTGTTTGTCTTAATGATAGTGTGAAAACAGTTGGGGCTCTTACATGTTCATTGACAAAGATTTTCTTGTTTCTAGTAGGTGAGATCAGCTACTTAGCTTTGTGAGGCAGCTTCCCCTGTAGAATTACAAGGAGACAATCTTTTGTGAGGTGATGAGGTAAACTCTTGTCTTAACTCTACTTAGAGTGTGTATGTCTGTCTGACAGAACAAAAAGAGGCTCTGTGTAAGTTTCCCTGCAGGACATAGAGCAGGGTTTCCTTCAAACCTGTGTGGAGAGGAGACCCTGGAGGACCTGCTGCAAAGCCCACAATGCCCACAGGCAGCAGCAGCAGCAAAGTCAAAGCTGACAATAAAACAACTTCCTGAGGTTTTCAGGAACTTGGTGGTTAGGTGACCTCTGGTTTCTTCCATTCCATGGCAGCACTTGGCTCAGCTGCAAGTAGCAGCTGAAGAGAAACTACTCAGGAGCCACACACTGATCAGAGCTCTAGTCCGGACTGATAATCATCTCCCAAGGCATCTACTCTGATGCACTGTCTTCCCTAATCTTGGGAAGCCCAGATGCTGGTTCTGTTTTGTTTTTCACACTGTGCCCTAGGGGATTTGAACAGTGCTTAAGTGACCTGTGGGATGGGTGTTGCTGGGCTCAGGGTCCTTCTCACTCTCTCCAGCTTTCTGACCCTGTAATTCAGAGAGGCACGGCACAGGCCAGTCACTTTTCTCAGTGCTCAGACTCTGCTTCTTTACGGTTAATGTATATTACTCAGAACTTCACAGTGTAACCTGACTATTCTAAGTAGATGATACTTAAGATACTTCCTAGACCTAGGCTAACTGCTTGTGCTTTAAGCTACAGTCCATTCAGCGTGACATTTATATAGTTGAAAGTGATGAAGATAGATGTGTGGGTGAAGCCATAGAACATATTTGCTTGAAATTCTAAGCAGGGATCTTCAAAGGGCCAGAAACCAGTGTGGTTCACAGAGACAGTGAGAGCCACGTCTGTGTGAGCAAGGAGAGACGTTTATAAGGGGCATTGCAATAAACTTTGTCGCAGCTGTTTTCCAAGTAATGTACATACTCTTCTGTGGTCACGTCCCGCCTCGGAGTGGCGCCTCTGAACTCTACCGTATGCGTTTGGTCTCCAGTGGTTTTTATATTCAGGTGTACATAAGGTGCTCACTTTAGATCAGCGGTGTCGGCCATTTATGCTGCAGAGCTGTATCATAGCCTTATTAGTTGTGTGGTTGGTAACCCTCTGGGTACATAAATGTTGAGTGGTGTCTTACCCATTTGTTGACAAGTGGATGTCTGTGCATGTGTTGTATGTCATGGGATGCTGTCACAGGGAGGGAGCAGAACACCATCACACCAATAGTGGACCAAACTACTTCTTGCTCTAACCAGTGACTTGTCCCCTAACCTGTCTTCAGAAGTCACATAGAGTTACAGTAGTGTATAAATTAAATATTGTGGGAAAAGTTAGTCTTGTATTTTTCTGTGTGTGTATATATATATATATAAATATATATAATTATGTACTTCTGGAATTCTATCTGTATTTAAAGATGTGACAATCTTGACACCAATTTTAATAGTCATGAGACTGAACAAAGATGTCCCACCGAGTCAGAGTTGGTATGTGCTGAGAATGCAAACTTGTCAATGATTGGTCAGTTGCCTCTAGTTCTGGTCAATCTTTCTCCTTGTGTGAACACTGACGGGTATATGACAGATGGGAAGTAATCCAATAATAAAGTGACATACTGGTGTTCAGCAATAGAAGCCGAGTCTGTGTTATTTTTCTCATGAGTATAGCTTTGTACATGCCAGTCCACCCAAGGGTATGGAATTTGCTTCCATGGGCCCTACATTCCTGTCACTTGGTGGGGCTGAAAAGACAGTCGTGTCCACCGGTGTCAGGTGGCCCCAGAGTGGCCTAGTATACTATCCAAAGGGCAGTGTTTCTTTTAAAACAACTGTTGGGACAGAAGGACTACAGAACTGTAACTACTTCATCTGATTTTTCTCACTTGGTTTGTTCCTAACTCAGCAAACCACAGGCCCTACAGTCTACCTTTGTGTCTATACGGTGTGGTTCCATATGCCTTTGCCCTCTCCTGCAACCCTGCTCCTCTTCCTGTTCAAGCAGCTCCTGGACAGACAACTTTGTTCAGTCACCATAACAACTTCCACTTGCAAACCCAGGGGCAGACTGTTGAGTGGCTCAAGAGGTCCGCGGGCACCAACTTTCACAGTTCAGTGGTTTGTGTATGTGACCATTCCCTCAGCCTTCCCGCTGGCCCTTAGACAGTCACTGTCCAGGGTCCAACACCATTCCTGTTTGAGAATGATAACTTGGGCTCCTCAAGCTAGAAGAGACCCATCCTTCGAGACTCTTCTTCACTGCCTCAAACAGGATAACAAAGTTCACTTTGACCAACTCATGCAGGCTCAAAACCACATGCCAGCAAATCTTCCAAACACGCCCACCACTCTCCCAGGGACACATTTCAGTTCTCTCTTTGATCAAACACCTAGATACATACATCCAGAGAACATCACAGTCTCCCAAGCTCCACACACAAGACTTTCCTTTGAAGTTCTTCCTGTTCATCAACTGGCAACTGTACAAGTTCTATGAACCAGAATTCTTGGTAGCAGCCTGCATTAGTGACCAGTCTCATCCAGCAACAAAATACCTGGCTGGCAACCTAAGGGAGGCAGAGTTTATTACAGTCCACCATGGCAGGGAAGGCATGGAGGCAGAAGCTCGAGGTAGCTGACCGTGCATCCACAACCAGGTAGCAGAGCTAAATGCTGGTACTGAGTTCTCTTTTTTAATTGTCCACAGTTAGAGTGGGTCTTTCCACCTCAACTAATCTGTAATTCATCACAGACCTCCCCAGAGGTGAAGTATAGAGAATTCTCACAGGTATGGACAGAGGATTGTCTTCTAGGTGACTCTGGATTTCTGTCAATCTGACATTACAGTCATGTAGCCCTTGCCAACTTGATATCCAGACAGCAATGTTAAGCCATAACCTCCTAGCCCGCATTGGTTCTACTTCAAAAGTCCACGTAGTCTTTTAATAGTTCCAACATTATTCCAAAGTCAGAGCCCATGTCTTATCTGAGGCTCAAAGTATCTTAGCTATGAGCACCTATAAAATAAACCAGTTATATGCTCTTAACATGCAGTGATTCACAGTAAACATACCCATACCCAAAAAGAAGTATAGGTCTCTGGTAGGGAAGACCAGACCAAAGTGAGAAGTCATTAGCTTTGCAGCTCCATGTCTGACAACGGGCTGGTAGAGGGATCTCTGGCTCCAAAGGGCTTCCAGCTCTGCCACTACTGCACAGATAGCCTCCCTCTTAGGCTACATTCCATTTCTGCAGCTTTCCTCAGCAAAGGTTCTATGAGTCTGAACTCAACATCCTTGGGACTCCATTGCAAATTGGGGTTCCTCCTTACCGCTTTGTGGAGTGGTCTTTCAGGACCTTCCTGCAGAGACACTGCCACAGACTGCCTGGCCTCAGCAATACAGTGTGGACAGTGCTGCCAAGTTCTTCTGCCAACTTGATATGTAGCTTAGCCCTTTGAACCACTGGCCTTTGTGAGCTGACCCTGAGCAAGGAGCCCCTTCCTCAGTAGCATCCTGACTTAACATTCTCCTTCCACAAGACAGAACCGTCCACCGATGGGGCCTTCCGGGGGCACCCTACCCAGAGCACCAGTCTCTCCTTGGTGCTGCACAGCTACTGCAGTGCTGCTGTGTGCATGCTCTTTCTCTGAGATTTTTAATTTTACTGGACTTTCCCTCCATCAAACTATGAATTTTTAAAATCAATTTGCCTAGTTTTTGCTGGTTTCTCACTCTAGATATATATTAACTGTGGTAAATAGCCATGCCAGAGCTTGAGTGCTGTACTTTCTTGAACTTTTCTTCAAACACATCAGTCCATTTCCTTAATGTTCAGCTACAATCAAGATCTTGGGAGATAGACAGAATCAAAGTGAATTCTTTGCTAGAATATAATTTGAACAGTCTCCAGCCCAGTTCCTAAAACAGCCCCTAAGCTTCCACTGCCCTCCTCTCAGCATGTGTGTCTTCCAGGTTCCGTCCAGAATAGCCCAGAGTTCCAAACTCACCTTCCCACAAAACTGGTCCAAGACCTAAGCAGCACACGGCCAGGTGGGTCGTGGTAATGAACCCACTTTTCAGTACTGATTTTATGTAGTTGTGTTGTTGCTGAGATAAAAATACTCAATAAAGACAGTTTTAGAAGGCTTATTTTAGCTCATTGTCCTGGCCATGATGTCACAGCTTTGGGAGCATAAGGAAGCGGTTTCACTGGGTTCAGAGTCAGGAGGCAGAGCAATGAAGGCTGGTCCTCAGCTTAGTTGTTTGGGTGGATCTTCCCACATCAACCTAATCTAGACAGCTGAGGTGGGAGACCCAGCCAGTTTATTGCTCTCCAGGCTCCTGGAGACTCTAGATTGTGTTATCAAATTAGCACCACATCCTCTTCTCTTTCATCCAACACTACCTTTGAATGGTCTTAGCCTCTTTTGGTACCTCTACAGATAGCACTCTGGTCTGTGACTTCTCTTGCTAGAGTTCATTCTGGTTTTTCTATTTCTGTTTCCTATTCTCAAAAAAATGTAAGAGATCCCTTTAAACTGCACCACAGAGATAGAGAAATGTCTCATGGTTACGAGCACTGGCTGTTCCTGCAGACAACTAGGTTTAGTTCCTAGTGCCCACATGGCGGTTCACAACATCAGTGACTCCAATTCTAGAGGATACAATATCCCCTCTGACCTCCTTGGACAAGACAGACACATGTATACAGATACACATGTAGGCAAATCATACACATGAATCTTTAAATGGTGATGTTTTACAAGGTACTTAATTTCCAAGAATGGGGATTTCCCATGTCAACCCCTGCTGTATTTTCTAGCTGGACTTTGTCTTTTCTTCAGAATGTAAATCACTTCAGTCTTTTACAATGTACAAAACTTTTTTTCTGGGACAATGCATAGCCTGTTTTGGTAAATGTTATGTATGCACCTTTGGGTGTCCTATACCCAGTTTTTTAACCTAGTTCTTCTCTGTCTTCTCTCAGCTCACCTGTTCTACTTTGCCTCCTTAGCAGTCCTTGAGGGCACAGACTTACATGCACAGCCCCAGTGCCCACTTTAAGAAACCTGGACAAGCCTCTTCCAAGGGCTAAGAAAATTGTCCTCCTTCCATTTGTGGTTTGGAGAGAAGTGTGTTCCCAAACTGAAGGCAGAGAACCTGAAGACATGGCTGCCCTGGCAGAGGCTCCAGGTGGTCAGCTCCACTTCTGCTCACACCACTCTTGAGTGGAGCATGAAGGCAGGCATGGAGTCCTCGGGGCCCACATCCTCTGGTCATTGATGGAAGCACTGCATCAGGCATGGTTCTCACAGGCTTTGGGGTTTGGGAGGCAGGAACTGCAGGGGACAAGATGCTAACTGCTGGGAAGGAAATCTGTGAGGTGGAGCGCTACAGGCAATGGGCACCATCCTGGTAGCTGGAAAAGGGTAGATCACTCAAGTTCTGCGTATCTGCTTCCTTGCACATTGAACTGAGAAGTGTGGGACCTTGGTTTTCATGTCTGGCTGGGCTTCTTTAAACATTGCTCTTATTTCAAGATATTTAGCTGCTAGGAGGGTGTTAACAGTGTGCCACAGTGAGATACAAACAGGGGAGGGGAGGGGAGGGGGGAAACCCACCTGATACCCTTCCCACCCTAAGACCACCTGGGGCTGCCAGCACAGGGATAGTCTGCCTTGGAACCACCACAGGGTGCTCTGAACTTGCACTGAAATGCCCATCAGAAAGAGCTCCAGTGAGGGGTGTGTCTGTGGCTCAGAAACAGATCTGGTCATGCACATCAGGCTGGGGGAGTTTGACTATGAAGTGACTTGGACTAAGACCAACCCCATTGCCATTCAGTTCTACTGACCTGTGGGACTTGGTGGCAGTTGTATCTCGCACTTGAGGGAGGCAAGTTTGAATTGCATGTGGTGGGAGGAGCAGTCCTCCAAACCTTCCTTAATTAGGCAAAGTGAGGCCCAGGTGCCACAGTCTCTGGGACAGTGGGTTAGGTAGGTCTCCCTGTATCTAGGATCCAAAGCCTGGGACACTGGATACAGCCCTGGTATCTTATGAAACCTACTGGTGCTGGCCTTGTACACTGAGGTCAGGTCCCTGAGCACCTCCTCATGCTGAGGGCTCCATCCAGATGCAGCTGCTTCACAGCGGTCTTGCTGGGAAGCTTTCCAGGCAGGGCCTGTGGGACAGGCCTGTGTGAAACACTAAGCTATACTTGGCTCCCTTGGGCCAGGGCTCTTGAAGCCAAGGCCCTTTTCCCACGACTGGCCCCCATGGTGTTTCCCAGTGACTTCTGTGGATGCCTCTGGGTGGCTGGGAGACTACTAGGTAGTTCAGAGGCCCCTCATTTCCCAGGGTGGATCTGTCCCTTTTCTTCCTTGGGCCTCAACCACCCGCTTTTTAGAAAAATGGGTTAAACTTTATTCTGGCCTTTAGAGGCCTGTTCCTGGTATTGACAGTATCGTGGTATTTTTTTATCCCAGCCAAGTGGGGGCTGATATCGTGTTGTCTGAGCCTGTTGATGAGGTGGGGTGGGGTCCCACAGCTCTTGGTAACCAGAGTGGGCAGGAAACTAAAAGCAGAGGCTTCCTACCCAGATGCTCCCCAGAAGCAGGGAGAGTGGCAAACAGGACAGTTTCTCTTGGGTGTGAGTCATCATGAGGCTGATGATGGCAATTGGAGTAGGGTAGGAACCCCAGGCTCACATAGCAATGTCACAGCTGGTATCTGACATTGGGGCTGGGTGGATCATTGGTCAGTGAAGGAGTGGGCCTGGTGGGGTAGTGGCAGGGCACATGGTGGGACAGCACCTTCCCAGATGCCCCCCTCAGTCCAGTGACCCACAACAGATGTGGAGCAGCTAGGAGGTTCCTCACACCTGCTCTTTCACTCACATACATACCACCTGCTCAGAGTTCTGGGAACAGAAACACGTAGGGCAGTTATAGCCCTGACGCAGTCCATCAGATCAACGCCTGGTGTGCTCCGAAATCCATCTTTTTCTGTGGTTACTGGCCTAGGGGAAGGTCCTGTTCTCTCTGGTGCCAGCCTGGGCACCAAGGAATGGCAGTCATGAGTGCAGGGAAGCCTGGCTGAGTTTTCAGGGCCCCTCACAGCCTGGGGATCTACCTGAAAAGGCAGCAGCTGGGGCCACAGGGGCCGAGGGGGCCACATTGGGTCACAATCATGTTCCTGTGACTTTCCCTACTTCAGGCTCTGTGGGGAACCAGGAACCAGGGCCAAGGACTCCATTTGCATTCTTTCCTTTCCCAGCACACCCAAGAGCCCAGACTAAACTAAGGGGAAGATCTTAGGATCCCATGGCTCAGGTCTTCTTTGGTGGCTGCCATTTACTGGCTACTTAAAATATGAGCCTGGTCTAGAAAGTTCCATCAGGAATCTAACAAAACTATTGATCTGAAGTAAGACAAAGGTCAGAGTCGGGGTTTCTAAGAACAAGTGATGCTGGGCCAGCTGCCACCTCTTCTCTGGGTAAAGTGGGGCATGCAGGTGCAGACCAGTGAGCTGTGTGGAGCAGGCTGTCTGAGCTCTTGGTCGCTGGTCCAGCAAGGAGGCCTTGCTTTCTGTGTGGGCTGTGGACACTGTAGGTTCAGCTGGGGAGGCAGACAGCACCACTGGCAGTAATAGCACTCACTCTGCTGCAGGCTCTGGCCCATACTGGGCTGCCGTCAGGTGTCAGCAGCAGCAGTGTCCCCGAAACCCTGGGCCTCACTGAGCTTTGGGGCTTCACTAGACTCCTGGGATCCCCATCCCACAACCTAGCTCTGGAGACAGCTGAAGCGTTGGAGTCAGATGAGGGCTTGGGAGCCTTTAATAGCTCAGTTAGAGTGTCTGTTAACACACAGCCATATAGAACCAGGAGGGGTCAGGTGTGAGGACCTCTCTCAGCATGGCTCCTATGAATCGGTAATAATGGGCACAGACCTAAGCACCACCCATCATCGGGCCTTGGTGGGGTTGGACGTGACTGGCACCTACTATGAATGCCATGTGGAAAGCTGGTGACTCCTTAGGGATGAAGTTCAAGGGCAGCCAAGGCTCTGTAGCAAAGGGAGGCAGATGGAGGGGTGTGTGGGGCCCTGGGAAGGTCCAGGTGAGAAGGCACCAGGGTCCCAGTCTCTTCTCCCAGGGTAAGTGTGCCCATTGTGGTTCAGCCGCTTCACACCAGCAAGCATCTGGCCTGTGCGGGTGTGATGCAGGTGTTCCCTGCAGAGGCTGAGGCAGGACGGCTGGCACACTGGGCTCAGGTGGCTGCTTGTGCATCTCCCTGGGGCTCCTCCTTCAGGTTTTCTGCCACCAGCTTCATTTGCTGTTGAGAGAACACAGGACATCAGTGAACCATGGGAGTCTAAGGAACCCCGATAGGGCAGAGGGTTGGAAACCCAGGAAAGAGATGGCGATGGGCCACTGGCCACTGCTTACTTCCTGAATTCCTTCCCTGATTTGGAGAGAATTATTAGTATGGTGGAATGCTGCTGTGAGCCTGGGTACTAGGAGCCTGAGATGGAATGGGAGGGCAGGGCCCCCCAAAAAGACAGGACACCAAAGAAAGGCCAAGTCTTTACTCTGTTGTTATGGGCTGGGAGACTGGGCACCCTATCTGTGCAGAGAGCACTGTGTCCATGTGACATGCAGGTCAACTACCTTTCTGTTTCTGCCCCCACAGGACAGAGTAGCTTTTGATGGGGAAAGTCAGGGAGTGCTGAGTGATTAGTGGCCAGTGCAGGACATATGTAATAATAGGTTAGCCTATGGCTTAGACATATTGTTAGTTAGCTTTTTTATCTTGATTTAACTCATTTTTATTTGTCTTGTCATGTGGCTCATGGCTTACTTTTTTTTATAACTTGCTTGTTGGGTGGCTAGGTCATGTCTCTCTCTGACTCTGCCCTTATTCCCCTATATCTATACTCAGATGTCCTGCCTCCTTCTAAGATGCCTGCCATAGGCCCAAACAGTCCCTTTATTAACAAATGATATTTACAACATACAAAAAACATCCCACGTCAGGCCTGGGCACTGGGTAGACACAAGATTAGGACTGGCCCAGCGCCCCACAGTGTATTCCAACAGAGTGCCACAGTTGGTTTGAATTAGCCACAAACCTGCAGAAACAAAACCACAGTATTTTGTGCACCTTCCCCAAGGCGAGACCATAGTCTGTCACCTTTTCCATTATCAATATCCAGCTTCTTGTAGCCACCAGGCCTGTTGGTTACCAATGTGAAACTTTGCCAGTCATGGAGACCAACACTACGGCCAATTCACCATGACCTGGACATTTAAAATGTCTTTATGACCAAAAGAATGAGCAGATGGGTAGAAAGCATCCATTTCCTGGTTGACAAGTGATCACAAGAAATGGAAGATTGTGTTAATTTAGAATGTTGAATCTAAGTAGACCCTGGCATTTGAGGCTCCTGTGAGGTGCAAGTTGTTCTCTGTGTTTCTATGGCTACACCAGGACCCTCATGGTGCAGATGACTGCACATACGGTAGCAGGACACGCAGGAGTCCACAGCTCCCTTGGAAGGAGCCCCTACCAAGATTCAGCTCTAGACAAATGAGATTTCTTCCCTGAATGACCACATCCTAAGTGACCTTTATCCCCATTTGACTTTGTAATTGCTGTTCCCATCGGGGTATTCCTCAGTGACCACAGTCACTCTTTCAGGTCCAAGGTCAGCTTAGAACCTAGCAGGCTGGGTTCTCCTATAGCCTGCCTGGCTCAGGACTTGAGTCAGGTTTCACAGGCAGTCTGGCCTTTATTTGCCCTGGAGCAGGGTCATGAGCAATGAATCCTAGGGCCTCAGCCAGCTGAGCCAATGTCACCCTAGTGCCTCCTCTGTGGCTGGTCCTTCAGGATTAGGTCACCCTCACTGGAGGTCCCTGATGGAGCTGTGCCCTAGCTGAAGGGCATCTCAAGGTCATTCCTCAGCTCTCCAGCTTCTCTGTAGCAACTCCAGACTAGCGTGTGGGGAGAGGCTGAGAGAAATGTCACCCCTCAGACATCAACTGGACTCTTTGGAGGCCCTGAAATTAAAAGCTGCATAAATGTCAGGCAACATAAGATAATCATCTTGACCTTTCCCTACAAAATAGCAAGGAGTGAAGAAAGAATTGTTTTAAACTTATGACTCATTCATGCTCCAAATGGCCCTTTAGTGTAGGTAGCTTCCTGGACCTAAGTTTGGCCTAGGTGAGATGTGTAGCTTGGTCTCCCTCTCCCCATGAAGAGCTACAGAAAGATCTTCTGGGGCTGCCCAGACTTGCCCCAGACTTGGGCTGGCTCCAGTGGGCCCTGCTGATCTCAGACATCCCCTTTGCCCCCATACCCATAGCCAACTCTTCTAAGCTCAGCACAGACAAAGTTTCAGGGCCCCTCTGTTACAAGAAATTGGAAGTTTGCTACTTCTAGTCACAGCTACTGCCCAGCTTAAGATCTCTCCGCACCCAACATGGTGTCGTTTAGAGAAGAACATGCTGAGGCCCCCTGGGCCTCCATTCCTTTGGAGCACAGAGCTCTGTGGCTACATGGAGCTGGGTGTCTGGACTCCAGGGACCTGAGTAAACAGTTGACGCTGACAGAGGTCCTTGAGGTAGTTTGCTTAGTTGAGCCATCTGGCTCCCCCAGGCTTCCCAGGAGCACCTGGGATTTGATATTGTGACCCCAGTTTATGCATACTCACTCAATGCTCACCTCAGTCCTGATATAACTGATCTGGGGCAGGGCAGCTGTCTGGGCTTCCAACCACACCCTAAAGGCTCTGATGATCCCTTCTCAAACAGGTGACACATGACAGTTTAGTGTTCTAGATGAGACCACATCTACCCACCTTTGCCCACCTGAGAGAAACCGGAGTGTTGGAATATCCCTTAGGCACAGTGATGAACACAGCTGATGTCAGGATCACTAAATTTGGACATACGACTTTTAAAAAAAGTATTATAAGTTTAGAATGATTAGAACTGAAGCAATAGGAACGGCTGTTGAGCTGTGACACACAGGCCCCTGAGGTCACCAGAGTGAGAAGCTAGTCCCAAATACACTTTCAAAGGCTACTCACTCTTCTAGTATCCATCATTTACTTTAATTTTTAACTTTTTTACACATGATGCAATGTGCTTTAATCAACTCCTCTCCTTCACTTTGCCTCTCAGCCCTTTTATGTTGGTCTCCCCTTTCTGAGGCCGTGAGCTTGGGGAAACCTAGCAACCAGAGGCTCTTCTTGACGGTGTGCACACCCTCCTTCAAAAGTGGAATACCGTCCCTTTCCTAGAAACCTTTAGAAGTGCCATTTGTGGTCAATTTCCATTCAGACATGTCCTGAGAATCCTACTTGGGCACAAGAGAGGTGTGTATGTATGGGATGTCTGTGTAATAAAATAATCTAAGTTCTCCGAGTACACTTTTAGAAAAAGCCCACTCCCCATTTAGCCACTCATGCCTGTGCACAAATGTGCATATGATTAAAATCAGATGATTCATGGGAAAAGATATGCTTACTGAACAAAAACTTGTATAATCCAAAGTTGTCAATCAAAAATAAAATCACTGACATACACCCATTAGCAACCAATTTCTCCTCTTCCTGAATGGACCCCATTAAAAAAAATCCTGAAACAGGGGCTGGAGAGATGGCTCAGCATTTAAGAGCACTAGTTGTTCTTTCAGAGTTCAATTCCCAACAACCACATGGTGACTCATAACCATGTGCAATGAAATCTGATGCCTGTTTCTGGCCTAGCCTAGCCCCAAGGTCTGGGCTAGCAGTCTTAACCACACAAAGGCTTATATAATTATAAACTGTTTGGCCAATGGCTCAGGCTCATTACTTGCTAACTCTTACTCTTAAACTAACTCATGATTCTATTTATGTTTAGCCGTGTAGCCTGGTACCTTTTCTTAACTGCAGGGTTCTTGTCTTCCTCCCTCTCCCTCACTGTCATCTGCTGCTCTGCTCTTCTGCTTCCCAGAATTCTCCTATCTGCTTGCCATGCCTCTACTTCCTGTGTAGCTACTTGACTAATCAGCATTTTCTTAAACCAATAGAAGGGACAAACATTTACAATGTACAAGAGCATAGTCACAGCCCCAAACAATAACTCAGAGAACATAGTCTGTCTTTAGTTCTTTGAAGACCATCAAGACTCTACACTACCTGCTGTAGACAGCAGTCCCTGGTAACACTTCTGTTTTTCTGCTTTTCTAAGAGCTGGATTCCACTATGAGGGACACATCGTGTCATCTGTCTGTTTGCTTTTGGTTTGTTTTGGTTAATGATTTTTAATTCCGCCCTCTATACTGTAAATGACCATCTCATTCCTTTTTATGTCTCACTCATCTCCCCCCCCCCAGAAAGCACTTTTATCTGTTCCTATATTGGTGACTCCTAGGCAGATTCCATTATTTGATGGCTATACACATGGCTGTGCAGGTGTGTTACACTACTGTACACTCCCTCTAGTCTGCTACAGGAGACACACACTCTCAGTCCTGGCCAGCAGCTGTGTGTGCTTACCTGAAGACAGCTGTCCTGCATGGGGAGAGAGGGCGTCTATTTGACTATCTCCTAGAAACTTCTGATGGATGCCAGCCTCACTGGCTTCTTCTCACTGCTTCTAAGGGTAGAGATGCCGCTGAACTTTAGTCTATAGCAGGGGTTCCTTTTCTGTTCGCATTCTGTGTTTTTAATTCTGAAGCGTTCTAGAATGGTAGCTCTACCATGTGAAGAGTGCTGTCTGTCTTTGTCTGCTCTTTGGCCAAGATATTACAGTCACACTTTGGGTTATGCCATCCATGGCCAGTGTTGTCAAGAGTCACTGGGCTACAGGTAAGAGATTTCCAAGCAGAAGCCACATGTCCAGGTCCCAGCTCTTGCCCCACCCTGCTTTTCAGATAGATGAGATGATCCATCCAATGGCGCTGAATTAAACATACCTTTAGAATTTGCCCTTCTAACATTATGTCTGTGTTCTTGTGTGGAGCCAAAAACAGTAGAGGGCCCAGGAGGTAAGCTGGTTGTTAGGTTGTTACCTAGCCTAGTACTCTGTGAGAGCCAAGGTTACATTTTCAGTTTTAATTACTTATGCCACAGAGATCCATGAAGCAAAAATGGCTCTGATTGGAAATTCTCTTGCCCAAGGACAGATAGTTCCTGAAATTCAGGAGGTTATTGCTTATGGGAGATGACAGGCCACATGTTTTCACTCCCCTAAACAAGTGTGTTTGACCCATCTGCACAGATGTGCTCGATCACATGTGGGTGGGAGGTTCAGGGACAGGAAATACATCAGAATGTATGCTTGCCCCTGAGTGGATGTAGGCAGGAGGTACATAGTCAGGAAGTATGTCAGGATGCCTCAACTGGACCTGATGGGAAATGTTAATTGTGAGTTTGGCTTTCTTAAGCTCCTAAAAATGTGACTGTGATTCAGGGCCCCTTCTTGGGAACCTGGGTATGGACCTGGCTAGAGCCCATCTACCTGGCCAGTATTTAATTGAAGCTTGCTTCAAATTTATCTTTAAACTGTGGTAGTGATCTTATTCTTTACTGGTGGGGTTAATGGCTCCCCTGATAAATGTGTAGCTGTTGCCTGAATGGCCTGAAAACAATTCTAATGAGGACATGGGGTAAATGCTTCTGGAACATGTGGCCAGGGTGTTATGGAGTCACTGGGCAAAGCCTATGGCAGATTTATGGTCAACTTATACATCCTTAGCAAATGAAATGGAATCCAGAAAGTGCAAAACAACAAGACAGATGTGAAGCTAAGTACAGTCACACATGTCCATTTGCCCAACACAAGGATGGACAGTTCAAGGCCTGACTAGCATGACCTTCCCTAAACAAACAAGCAAAAAAACCAAAACACCAAACTATCTAAACACATAAAAATATTCCAGACTCGCATCCCTAAGGTCACTCTGCAAAAGAAGGACCCAGGAAAACTGTGAGTTCATAAACCAAGTTCTCCCAGTAAACTGGCCGGAACAAGCAGGAACCCTAAGGACTGGTCTCACAGCTAGGTTTTAGGACATGGGTCAGGCATGTCTCATGTTTCTCATGACCATCATGACCTGCCCTGGGGTTCAAGCATCTGAAAAGCCTTCTATCCTGCAGTGAGCTAGACCAAGCCACTCATTTTCTAACCCAAAAAAAGTAAGATATGATGCGTGGCGGGTTCTGAGACCAGTACTGGGCTGTGACCTAAGTTCCTTGCCAGTCCCCTGCCTGTCCCTTTTCTTCTCAGCCAAACACATAGATACTTCTGTCCACCTGGGTTGCTTTCTTCTCTCTAGTTCCCAAAGCCTCTTCAGATCATCGTCTGGCCTCATTAATTCAATGAAATGGCTACCTATGACATAACTCACTAGGCCATGGCCACACTAGTACAAACCAGGGTCTCTTCATCATCTTAGGTTACAGAAGCACTTGGCATTCTTCCACCCCTTCTCCTGAGACTTACTTTGCTGTCCAGACTGGTTCAGACTTGAGATCCTCCAGCTCCACCTCCTGAGTGCTGGGGTTACAGGTATGTGCCACCAAGCCTGTCCATTCCCTTGAAATTCTGCCCTGTGCTTGTGGCATGTCTTGCAGGCTCACACTCTTCCAGCAGGCCCTCGGAAGATTACATCTCTCAAAAGCCTATTCTAGGCTCTCTTGTCTCCATCACAACTCTCTGATGGTGGAATGTTCTTGTAAACATCTACAACTTATAGAATACAACAGAGAGCCTGGATGTTTCCTGTGATTCCATCTGAACCAGTTTCCAAGTCAACAGCAGCTTTAGATGCTGAGACCACCAGTGTCCATAGCTTTGGCCAGCAATGATGCTCATACCATATGTACATGGCTATCTATCACCTGTGCAAGGCTGCCTCTGCTGATGTCAGGCCAACTCCATCCTAGTCTTTCCTCTAGCATGTGTACCACCTTCTGGTCCCTGCAGCTACCGTGGAGGGATCTGATGGCTTCCTTTTTGGTCTCTCTACCAGTTTCCAATATCCTTTTTATACCCTGGGAAGCCAACAAAGCCTACACCATGGTGCTTCCCAGAAAGCTGCTGAGTGAAAGATACCAAATAAGGAAAGCCTGCTCATTACCTCATGCCTCTGTATCTGTCTGAAGGGACTTGGTACCTGTCTTCCGCAAGCCTTCCTAAGGCATGCATCTGTTTTTGGCTGGTTTTGCTCTGGAGGGAGGGGGTTGCCACCCAGCTCCCAAATATACCACACACAGAGGCTTATTTTTAATTATAAATGCCTGGTCTTAGCTTGGCTTGTTTCTACCCAGCATCTATTAACTTTAATTATCCTGTCTATCTTCTGCCTCTAGGCTTTTACCTTTTTTCTTTATTCCTGTATTCCTTTCTTTCATGCTTACTCTGGCTGGCTGTGCAGCTGGGAGACTGGCCCCTGATGTCCTCCCAGCCTCCCCCCTTGCTCCTTCTTCATCTTCTCCTCCCACTGACTCTCTCTGCCTGTCAGCCCCACCTGTCCTTTCTCCTGCCTTGCTATTGACCATTCAAAGTAACACAGCTTCACAGAGTTAAACAAATGTAACATAAACAAAAGAAATACACCTTAATCTCCTATAATATGTATCCTTGACCATTTCTGGTGGAGGGGGATACTGTCCCAAAGCAGTGCCCCTAGAACTACCAAAGCAGGTTCTGTTCAACATGAGAAAGATACTCATTATTTTGCCATGTCCTCTGAGCTCCTGGCTAGTGGTCCCATGTTTGTCAGAGCAGCTCCCAGTGACCATATTCAGCCCTCTTTGAGACCACTGACCTCTCTTCTCCTGACTCCATGAGGTGGGTGCCATCATTGTTTCCTCTGCTTTAGAGGGACACCATTTGTTCTCTGTCTCAGAGCAGGACCAGCTCTCCTGAACGCCTCAGAAAGAAATGCAGGCTGGACTCACCCACCATTCAGATCCTTCCTTGTCTTTCCAGGTCTGCGCCAAGGCCTGGACCAGTGTGGCCTGGGACCCTGACACATGGCAGGATGCAGAGTTCACCCAGACTCTGAATCAGAATCTCCATTTTAACAAGATTCCCAGAGCTAGAATATTCTCTACTGAGTCTTTAGACTGATCAACCAAAGGGCACTAAGTAAGCCCTATTTATACCCTGCTCTGTGAACACACCAAGGTCCCCAAGTCCCTCAGAGTGAAGTCTGGAGTCCAGCAGTGTGGAGTCAGGCTGAAGGTCTGGGCCCAGGAACTTAGTGGGCACACAGAGCAGGCAGGGTTCAGCTCATCAGGAACCAGGCAGTCTGAAAAAGAACCTGGTCTACAAAGTGAGTTACAGACAGTCATGACTATACAGAGAAACCCTGATGCCGCCACCTCCCCCAAAAAGGAAGACAGATAGACAGTGCAGGAATCGAGGGGAAGCCAGACCACGATGGGTGGGAAGGGAACCAGGCTTGGGCTTGCCAGGCTCCCTTGTCCCTGCTTCAGCCTTACGCACGTCTGACTCTCCATGGTCCACATGCCTGCTTCCCTTTCCTCCCAGTTTTCTTTATCTGTCTCCTCTCCTTCTCTCCGCCCTTCTTTTCTTTCATTTAACTTTTGTGACTGATGAAAAAAATTAAAATGAAATATGAGATGTCTGGTTCCTCCGGACTGGAGTCTGCCAGCTCCCCTTCACTCTGCATGCACCAGCATTCCATCTTCAGGCCTAGGCTTCTCCCAAGGTGCACTATTTCTTCTGACCCCCAGAGCTTCACATTAGAGCCTGTGGGGAAATCTTCTTCTCCTTAACGGGACATGTACCAGCGTTCCAGAGTCTCCAATGTCCAGCCATTCCTGTGGGGTTTGCCCCACCATTCTGTCTTCAGTTTCAGGTTCTTCCTACTGTGTGCATATTCTCCTGATACCCAGGACCTCCGACCAGCTTGTGCCTCTAGGACAAGACTGCTGCTTCTGCTGCCCCCTGATGGTAAACCTACATCTCATACTCTAAGTCACACTGTCAGGTACCTTCCCAGTCTCCTCATAGCTGGATCCTGGATGATGGTGCTTAAGTGTAGGTCTGCTAGGGTCCTTTTCCTCTCCATCTTTGGAGATGGACATGAGTACACGGTGCCTGGGGCAGTGGAAGGAAGGGCTGGATGTGAAACAGAAAAGGCCCGCCTAGGCCTTAAATGGCCCTGCTCCCCAGCCTGGGAAGCACTGGTGTGTGGACATGTTTACAGTCAAGTTCACTTAATGATTTTGACTCTTTATGAGGAAACCACCCAGAGCTATTCCAGCCCGTCAGAACCCTAACACCTCCCATTCTTCTGGACATTACTGGGCACCCCCTCAGCTGAGCCTGTGGGCACAACTCCATGAAGTAGGAAGAGCTGTCTGGGCCCCGTGCTATCCCTGCCCTCAGTCACACTGCGGGGGGGGGGGGGGTTTAACACGCCTTTCTTGGAAGACTTTTATCCCTGTCTCCAGACTGCAGGGGTTGAGGTCCTTTGCCTTTGTGCTCAGCCTCCTCTACAGAGTCAGCTTCTCTCATAGCAGCTCTGGAGCTTTCTCTTCGCCTATGCAGATTTCATCCCCTCTGGCCTCGAGACTCCTTGGCCTCTTCTGGATGTTTGTTTTCCTGGCTCTCTCTCTGAATTTTTTCCATCTTGCAAAGGAATACATAACCTTCTCAAAACAGTTAGAGGCTGTACATCACTTTGTACCAAGATTAGCTAGAACTTAAGGGGAACCAACCCCTGTGTTTCCCAGCTTGATAGTTTCAGCACACAGACAAGATTTGAAGGTTCCTCATGAGTGATATCTGTACCTTAGTTTAGGAATTCTACAGAATCTCTGTCTGCTACAAGGTCTCAAAGATTTGACCTTATTTCTCCTGGGATCAAGTGTGGGTCTATATTGATTTTCTGTCTGTTGATATCTTGTCATTCCAGAGATGACTTTTGCAACTATCACCTGCAAGTCTTTGTACAAAGCCAAATGCAGCACTGGGCATGGATGGGTCATTTCCCGCCCCGCCTCTCTGGAGTCCCCACTTTACTCTAGTGCTCATTCTGAAACTATTAGCACTGGCCTCCAGTTTTGTTATTCTCTTTCTTCTCTTTGTTTGGCTATTTTCAGGGCCTTTATTTTCCTGGTCAATTTTAGAATCAGGTTTAACAGTTTCTACAAAAACACAGATCGGAGCTGCCAAAATCCTCATAATAAGATTGTCCGCACTTTTCCAGTATGTGTCACGGGGGGACCTGCTGTTCTATGAAGGAACAGAAGCATGGTCTGCACTGAGTGGGCAGTCATACTCTAGACTGCCAATGCTCCTTTGTGTAGGTGCCCTGTGTGTCCTTTTCCTCTTCTCTTCCTAGCCGGACTCTGCCACAGTCGTCAGCAGTGTTGACTTTCCTCCTGTTGGACTTCACAGCAAAGAGTCAGCAATCGCCCACTCTTCATTGAGATCATTTATGGATTCACAATTGATGTCCTTCATCTGGTTGAGAACGTTCCTGTTGCTGGGCATCCCATAGTTCAATAATGTACTATTCTTCATTTCTAAAATTTTGTCCTCTCTTTTGGCTTCAGTTTATGTTTATTGATGCATCCTTAATTTTCAGCTTAACATCTATATTCATATAAATTTTTGTATTGTTCTGGGATGCAGTTATAAGGTCATATGGTTTGCCAGGTAGGTTCACAGGAGGTTCTCAGCTAGAAGTTACTTCCTACTCATGGGGCAGGCTTTCCTGAGTGCTCTCCCAGCTCTCCACAAATTCTGAGTTTCCTACCTGCTATAGGAACAGCACTGTCCAGCCCTGTACTCCAGGCCCAGTCCCCTGTACTCCTGACGGTTCTTCTCCTGGTTAGTTTGTTCACATGCACATGCTGCACTGGACATGAAGCAGAGTCTTGGTAGACCTCTGGGGCTTTCTATATACCCCATTCTTCCCTGGTTCTGTCTGTCCCAGAATCCTCTACAGCCTTGGCCTCCCTGACTCCTCAAAGTGGCAAACTTGGGTTCAGACAGATTAAGGGGGCCCACTTGTTCCTGAAGCACTGGGCAGGTGTTAGCTCTATTTTTAAAGTTAATGACAAGATCTTTAAATTATTTAAGTACCTCTGACATATATTCTCCTATAAAGGAGTATCAGAACCTAGGGTATTTAGACACTCTAATGAGTAACCACAGGCCTCTTCCTTGCTGCTCTAGCTGCCTTGAACAAAAGGACTGTTCAGCAAAGGCTGTGTCACCACCAGTCATCCTGAACATGGCGCAGCGCACTGATGACTACAACTGAATAAGCAGCTATTGAAAGCACAATCTCAGCCAAGGCTGCCTCAGTTTATACTAGACACCTTGGAGGTCACAATCTTCCATGACATCTAGGTGACTCTGCAACTATTTCTGCTTGGGGCCAGAGTGGGCTGCAGAGGCACTGCTGTGAGGGTGCTAAAGGGCAAAGACTGTGGTTAGTGCAAGACACTCCTTCATCTGCACATGATGTATGCTATGACTGGAGTGAGGTGAGCTTTTGGTTCTACGTGCTCCTGGGAGTGCTCTGCAGAAGGCTCCTCCCGTCCCAGCAGCTCAGGCCCATTATTCCTCAGCTGACAGTACTTTTGGTGTTCAATATTCTTAATGCATTTATGTTGTCATATATTTTCACTTTTAAACCAGAATAGTTTCTAGAGGAGGGCCCTCCTTCTCCTGCCCAGGAATCGCTAAGGATAGAGATCCTGAAAAGAAGTCAGCAGCTGTGAGAGATGTCCTGATACTTCTCCTTCCACTGAGGACCACTGGCCTGCAGAAGGGAGAAGGGGGGGGGTGTGTTGGGCTGCAGGTGTTGCTGAGATCTGAGTCTCAGTCTATCTTGCCAGAGGCTCTCTATTCTCCTTAGCCATCGTTCATGGTGGCTCAGCCTGCCTGTCTCTTGGAAGGAAAGTGAGCATGGGGATGCACCTCTAGTATCAAGCCGATTGCTAGCAGAACAAGATTCTAAAAGCTAGACTGAGACTGTTCTGTCCTTTCAAGTATCAAGATCTCTTTCATGGCTCTTTCTCCCATCCTCTCTCTTGGTTTTGGTTTTTTGAGGTAAAGTCTTAGTATGTAGCCCAGGCTTGTGATTCAAGTGTTAGCAACCTGCTTTGCCATGCCCAGTCCTACACTCTCAATTCAGCAAACACACCAAATAATAAAGCAAACATTAGCTCCAGATTTTCTTATGGTTTTAAATAAGTGAAGACTTTACTGGATGGTTAAAATCTGTACTGTAGTTTTTAGATGCAAACTGAGCTAATATCTTCTAACCCTGAACAAACCCAAACTCCTATGTGTTGGTTGGATCGTCTGGAAAGTTGTTTCTAGGGTTTCAAAGTCCAGTACTTTCATCTCAAGAAACTTTGCCACTTGGTGAACTCTAAACACTAAGGCACAAGTTCTCATGGCGGGGAGGAGATCCTAGGGAAATATTTAGACTGATATTTCTAATTAGAGGACTGGTGAGTTCCCACAGTCTACAGGAGGGCAGAGAGGCAATATGGTGGTGGCCACCTCTACCCAGGAAGCCCACAAAGGCTGAATGTTGGTGTCCCACTATCCAAGTTGGAACCTAGACACCACTGTGGTGCACAAAAATGTGAGCTTTGGGGAAGAGGCTGAGCCATCAGGAGTTGAAACTTCATGAAAGGATTGGTACATAAGACAGAGCTGATAGCCTGAGAGTGTTGTGAAGTGACGGCAGCAGCCCCAGCATGTGTGAGGACACACACACACACACTCACACACACGCACACACACACACACACACACACACACACACACACACACACACACACACACACACACACACGCACACACACACACACACACACACACACACACACACACACACACACACACACACACACACACACACGCACACGGGAGTGGGGGTGAGGCAGAGACAGAGACTGACTGTAAGTGCCCCCTGCCCTCTACTACATGAGGCTGCAGCAGCAAGGCTCTGTCTTTGAAGCTGCCCTGACCTTGGCCTTCCTGGGCTGCAGAACTACAGGCAACAGAGTAAGGTATCTGTCGCTGATAGGAGAGAGAGCATCCACTGACTTTCCAGGAACTCACTGGGTAGTGATTTTTTATGGATTTCCAGCTTCCCTTCAGTTCACAAGAAACTGGCAAATTATTCCTTAGCACATTTTAATCTCTAGGCTTTTGTTCAAAGCTAGAATTTTAGCCTAAAATATATGGTTTTCACTGCCTAATATACTGACAAACTCATATGACACTGCTTGATTCTTAATAGCCACTTTGCCAGAGGTAATTGCCTACTTCTTTGGAACTGGAGAAAAAAACAATTTTCTTTTACTTATTTCAAGTAGCATAGTAGTTAGGATGAAATATCTAATTGGCGGTGTGATGTGAAAACAGAAGGGAAAATACAATGAGACCATAAAGCAAAACTAACTCCATTGTCAGCTCCCCAGCTCCCCTGGCTCAGCCCAGCTCTACCCTTAGCAGCCTAAGGACACTGGGTCCCCTTGGGGACCATGAAACAGCCCCTAACTGTGTGGATACAAAGTAGTTGAGGAGGAACCTGGCTGAAGCAAAGCCATGAAGTTTATCAGGAGCAAAGGACAGTGGGACAGGAGGAATGGGGGGGGGTGAGACGGAGGGAGGGAGAGTTTCTTTAAATGGAATGCACTGTTTGAGTTCAGGGACTCAAGGGTGCAAATTTCCTGGCCCTAAGTGTCTCTCACTTCCTTGGTGGATGTCTATTTAAGAAGAAATGCACTGGCTCCACAGTCAGTTTCGTCTGTTAAAGATCTAAGCTCCTGGCTGAGTCCTGGAGTGAGAGCTTTTTCTTCCTATGCTCCCTCCTTCCTCCTGGGTCCCCTCTGCTCCTCCAGTCTGGACTGGCATGAAACTCACTATGTAGCTGAAGCTAGCCTGGAACTTGCAGCCATCCTCCTGCCTCTGACTCCGGAGTACTCCACTTGCCTGTCTGGGTTCTGTCACCATCAAGATAAATGCAGGCTGGCCCCTACATGCCTCTATGAAGAGCACGAACATATTCAGAATTGCAGAAATGCAGATTTTGGGCCCCAGAATGAATCCCATCTTGGAAACTGCTCCCTGCCACCTTCCCATGGCTCCTGGGCAGCCTGGGGTGGCATGACTCTGTTCCCAGGTGGAGTCTTGAGCACTGTTATAGTCCGTGATGACTCAGAGCACAAGGCACAGCCACCACATATCAAAAGTCCAAATGTGCAGGTATTTTCATTCCCCATATACAACATGTTTACAAACACTGGAGTCAGTTAAACCAACTGTGATCACCTGTTTTAGAGATATTTAAAATGTTGGGGACCTCAGCTTCACCATTTGAGTTTAAAACAGAAGTGGTACACTGACAGGTCAGCCACAGAGGAGAACTGTGTCCTGTGCACAGCTGTGGCTAACAAGGATCAGCTGTGCATGACTAGCGTGAGCTTATACCTACACTGTCTGGGAACCTCTTCTCCTCTTCCCTTGCTCCTTAGAAAGTCAGGATGCTAACTTTCCACAACATCCCAAACTCCTGCCCCACTTTTGGAACATGGTACCTATAAGGATGGTGTTGGCTTCTCCCACGGCTAACCCTCCTAAGACCACCTCCGGATCACCCTACCCCACAATGAATCTACTGAGTCTAGCCATGGGGATTCTTCAGGGATCATGTGGCCAAAACCAAGGCTATTTGACTTGTTACACACGTCTCTCCCACACCATAGCTCAGATGTGACCCAGTCCTTAGAGTCACAAGTTTAAGAACACTTAGGAATCCCTTGGCCTAAGGATACTGCCAAAGAATGCAGGTCTTCTTCCCCAGCTGCCCGACTCTGACTCTGACTTTCAGCCCTGGAAGCTCTCTGGAGAACAGGAGTGGGCTGTGGAAGCAACAGTTACCTCATCTTTTTGGGGAGGTTTACCTCACCAGGTCAAGTGAAATGATGTCACTCAGATATGCCTGCATGCCTCACTTCTCATTCACCATATATGGATTTTCCCTTCCTTGTTTGCACTTGTCAGAAACGTGGCCAAGAGTCATGTAAAAGGGAAGAGGCTGCACTCAGAACCCAGCAGCACAGGCGTGGCGCAGAGCCGGGTCTATGTGCTCACCTACCCCTACGACACATTTGCTTTTGTGATCTGAAAACACAGCTACATTTAGAAGTTAATTAGGCCCCAGAAGCTGTGCACACCTAGACTCAGCTACTTTCACTCCTGTGCCCAAAGGATCTCAAGTCAGAGGTCAGCATGTGCAACTTAGCAAGCTCCTGTCGCACCGTGAAGAAGACTAGTGTAACGGTTCAATCCCAGGTACTACAGGCTCATGCACATATGTGTGCACACAAATACCTACACACACATGCAGGCACACATGCACTTACACATGAACACACATACATTCACATATGCACTCAAACATACTTGGGCACACACATGCATAAATACACATGCATGTAAATACTCATGTATACACATACACACACACATGCATGTACAACACATGCATATCTTTGTCATTCATAGAGGAAGAATGCTTATTTTTGAGAACAGTCATTCACATCCAAAGTGGACTGAACCCATAGAAGGATCAAGGTTAGCCTTGTCAACCTTCACTTGGTCTGCTGCTACCAGGAGAAAAGCCCCACACATACATTAATATACAAATAAATAAATGTAAAAGTTTTGCATAGTGCATACTTGAAAAAAGTGAGCACATTAGTTCTGCTTCCTCATGCCCCCTCCCACCAAAAAGCAACCTAGATTTAATCTGTCTCTAATCAAAACAAGCTTTATCATGTGTGAAAACAGTCAGGGCAGGAGCTGCCTCCAGACACGTGGCAGTTCATTTTCTCTCATGCTGTCAGGAAACCCAGACTTGCAAATTAAAAATATGCCTGTCAGTTTCTGCCAAGACAATGCAAACAGAAGAGTAGACATTTCCTGCAGGAGTGAAGGATGGGCAGACTCCAGACTGCCACGGACTTTTCAAATAACACACAGTAGGCCCTGTCCCTCGATTCAGGTCCAGATCAGTGTTACAGTCTGAGGGCTCTAAGCCAGAGCCAGAGAGAATGCGGGACAAACTACCTCCAGAAACCAGGGGACAATGGCTTTGTCTCAGTCCCATTCTGAGGACAGAAAAACAACACAGGAGAATGTTCAAGGGAAAAGAAAGGGCTACTGTAGCACATGAAATGGTCTGGTTTTCTGTTGTTTGCTCTCCCACTATCCCCTAGGGGTCTCATGCACAATTTCATGTTCTCTGTAAATGGTATTACCAAGAACACCTCGTTAACTGTCTAGGAAACTTGTCACAGTGAAGCATCCTGAATCTTACTGCATGCTATAGTGGAGAGAGCGAGCAGGCACCATCACCCCAACCTCTTGGCCAGCGTAGATCTGGGATTTACTTCTGACCTTGAGGCACTAGAATTAGCGGTGTGGTTGAAGGGCAGCTGAAGATCTCGGTGCACGAATGAAGAGCCCCCCCCCTTCCTGTTCTCTCTCGTGCTCTTGGATGGAGGACCTGGCAGGATCAGAATGACTCCTATCCAGTCTCTTAGTCTAATTAGGGTTCCGGATTTAAACAGGGAAACTCACCAGCCACTCACTGGCCAGTCCAGGGAGGTGGCTATGTGGGTTGATACAACAGATCAAAAGACAGATTACTTCAAACACCCATTCTGTATACCTGATAGGCAGAATTTTATTTGCTTGATGTTAGGTCTCAAACCCAGGACAGGACAAAGGGCTGACTGAATAGTCAGTCCATTAACAGGTTTTCTCTGTGTCCCTAGGACTCTACCTCTTATAGGACCCTCCTGCTGGCATACTCTACCCCCTTGCCCTAAATTTTCCTAGGCCAGGGGCTGGGCTACTCTCTCCCAGTTCCTCTTGGTGCTCAGCTTTTCTCCCTTCTCTCCTCACAGGGTCTAGCTCACTCTGGACTCCCCCAGATGTCTCTGCCTCTGGTTGTGCTCACCCTTTATCTATAATTCTCCACCATACCTAGGAGCAGTCATGTCATTCCTTTTTTATTTCTTTTTTTTCAATTCACTATAAAGCTCATTATTACACCCGTAATCCCTGCACTCAGGAGGCTGATGCCGAAAGGGCAAATTTAAGGCCAGCCTGGACTACAAAGTGAAATCCTGTCTCTAAATAAACAAATAAAATGACACATAATGAAATAAAGGTTGGGATGAGGCAGGTCTGTCCTTCTGGGTCCTGAGAGGATTAATTTAGACTGCTAGAGCAATGCAATAGAGAAAATGACCGCACTGTAAATTTCAAGTATTACTGTATCTCAGCAGTGAGCAGGTCTCCACCTCTCAGCATAAAGAGCAGAGACAGGCCCAAGATGATTCAAGAGCAGCACGGCACCTAAGTTCACCTCCTTGGGTGGAAGTCGGGGGCCTATGGGGGCACAGATGGTGGAGGAAATATAATCAACTATCCTGCCCTAACTGTGACTTCCCCGAGTAAGAACACATCTCTGACTGTGCTTGTCCACTTCCAAGATGGTCCCCAGTGATCAGTGCCTCTTGGTATTCACTGAGGAGTGAGGTGTTTGTCCGTTCTATGTTTCTGTAGTCTGTATATCCAGAACACTGCAGCAATAATGGCATGGCATGCCTTTATGTAATCTTTATAAATATTGTGAAGGGAGACGTAACTAAGAGAACACAGGCCTCAGAGCCAGAGCCTGGGGTGAGGCACTGGATTCTAGACCGACTTTTCTGCTTTAATTACAAAAAGAAAGAACCTCAGTGTGCCTACTGTCCAGCTTCATCAACAGCTAATTTATGACCAAACTTGGGCCATAGATTACCCAGCTAGCCTCTTTTTTTTTCTCTGGATTTCTGGAACATAATAAATCATTCCAAAATTAAGTGGCTTAAAAAAATCATTATCTCACACTTAAGGAGTATTGGAATGTGGAAGCAGCTGGGGGCTTTGGTTGGAGCTCCTGAAAAGCCCCTGAAATGGAGTAAGACTACGGTCATCCAAGGTGGCATGAGGCGTTTGCAGGAATCACTACTGTGACAGAGACTACGTAGTCCACATATTTGGGACTATTTACTATCTGGTTTCTTCACAGAGAAAATGTTGCCAACTTCTGATGCAGAGAATTGAGATGCTTGGGGGCTGATGGTAGCAGGTCACGTTCCATGTCACATGGTCTCTCTGCTGGCTCCCTGAGTGTCCTGATGACATGGCAGCTGTCACTTCCCAAGAGCAAGTGATTTAGGAGGCAGGAAGCAAGAGGGCAGACATGCCGTAATTGCTGCAGTCTACATAGATTCAGGGAACCTCCTCAAAAGTAAAGGCACTGGAGGCATAGAGCACTGGGGGCCATCTTGGAAGCTCACAAGCACAGCCAGAGACATGTTCTTACTCTGTAAAGTCAGGATCACCTCGACAGGGCTTTACCATTCTTAACACTTGACAGCTGTACAATGCAGATAATGTCTGACCTACTTCATGTTTAGGCTTTGATCATCACATAAGGTCATCTGTCAAGTGTCAGTGATGGATTGATTTCATGGACACCAGAGTTCTTGCACAAATGACCCAGCATCTGACCCACACATCCTCCCCGAGAGAACCACCAGTAAGTACCTAATGTAATGAGAACACTATGGACAGTTGTGTAGTGCCGCTTAGGGAACAATGCCTGGGGAAACACATTGGACTCGTAGACATAGAGGGCTAACTGAAGTGAGTATCTTTGGGGATACATTTTAATTACCTATATTTTCATTTTGCATCATAATATTGTCATTTATGTTTTTAGAATCATTGGTGTGATTATTTTCTCTTAATTAGGTGATACATCAAATAATTATTGAATTCAAACATTCCCTGTGTTCTGTCTTCTATTCTTGGAAGAGAGATAAATGAGCCACTGCACAGCTCCTAGAGGTTCCTCTACCCCATGTTCCCTAGTCTATTTGTCTCAATCTCTTGTCTGTGGCAGCACATATCATTCATAATATCCACTCATATCTCCGAGAACCCCAGGCAATGTAAATCAGTAGGAAAACTAGCATAGCTATTCCATTTTAAAGGATCTCCAATCTTAGCAATTAAAAGTTTAAAATGTGTTTTTCACAAAGCATGTTGAGCCATCTATAACCCAGCACTTGGCAGGCTGAGGCAGCAGAATGGTGAGTTAGGGCAGCCTGGACTGCACACTGATACTCTTTCTCAGAACAACAATGAAGTGTGTGTCCTTTGCATGTGGAGTGTTCAGTAGTGGCTACTTAAGTCCAGAATGCAGATATAGTGAGTGAAGGGTAATTCAAAAGTCAAGGACTAGCATTTGATAGTTTAAAAACACATGCAAACATGGGTCTGACCTACTGGTGCTTACTTAATGCTCTTTGACAGTTACACAACCTATGTCTGGGGTGATCCTTTCCTAAGAAGCTTCAAGCCCAATAGCCACAGGCAAATTATCTCTGAACTGATGATCACTAACAGTAAATATTTTTCTTGAATAATTTCTTTTTTAACAAAGTAAAATATATGTAGCAAAACTTTTTACTTTGGCCATGTTTCTTATAGGAAAACTAAAATATATAGATTTTAAATTTTGTTTAGGAAACAATGAGGTCAGTGGCCACTGACAGGCTGTCACTGGGAAGGCCAGGACAGTCACAAGGCTTTTAAGAGCTGTACTCATATTTGAAGGAATATGCATTCTTTGCAGACTTCTCTGGTGAGAATGGAAAATACAGAGGAAAAGGAGTCAGAGCAGGGTATGGGGCTGCTCCAGAGCCTCAATTTGCTAGTTTTCAGCACAAGTTCTGAAGGCAATGCTTTTGAGCTCTACCAGGCTTAATTTGGTGTTATACTGTAGACTTTGTGATCGGAGTTTTACCAAGCACTGGGGTCCTTTTGCAGGACTCTCATGGAAGTACTCAGAGCACATTCTTTCCCTAGTGATCTCAGAAAGGCAAATGACTTGTTTCCGTTTTTGCCTCTGTCTATTTTAAGACTCTTGCTTTGTCCAAGGACATCATTTGTCATTTATTTAATACACTGGCCTCTGAACTATGTGCAAGTCAACAAAGTCTGAGATATTTATCAAGAGGCCTTGTATTGTGCCTGGACCTAAGGAATTCCTGGCACACAGCAGAGACAAAGTCTACGTGTAGTGGTCCATGTCGCACAGTGGCAGAAAAGATGACGCTGAGATTCGAGGAGAGCGGTGGGAAGAGGGGAACAAGATGCCCAGGTGCCAGGATTTGCTGGAGCGCATCCCTTCCCTTCCTCTCCTTCCCACTTTCTATTCACAGAAGTCAGAGGACACCAGGTGTCGGCTCTGTAATTTCCCTACCATATTCTCTTGAGTCAGCACCCGACTCAACATGGAGTTAGGGTAGCAGTCAGCTAGCCGCAATGATCCTCCTGTCTCTACTTCAGTGTGCTGGGAGACAAGCCTGACATGGCTACATCTGGCCTCAGGTCCTACCCAGGGAGCCATCTCTCCTGCCCAGTCACCTGGAAGGACAGCCATCATGCTGGCTGTGGTGATACTAGGAGGATCAGCTGGGTCAAAGCCACCATAGGAGAAGTTGCCTGCAAATGGTTAACAGGGCCTACTCTGAGGACCTTGGTGAAGACACTAGTGTGTGAGGGCATTTATTAGTGTGCAACTCATATTCTCCCCAACACACCAGCTGCCACAGCCAGCACCTACAATTCCCACCAGCCGTGGAAGGCCACAGAGACAGGCGGGCTGCTTCCAAGGTACAATCCTGTTTGTTTCTCTGATGGCTGGTTTTAAGACGATCTGATACAAACTAGTCATCTGGGTAGAGGGAACCTCAATTGAAAAAAATGTTCCCACAGACTGGCCTGTGGGCAAAGCTGTGCATTTTATTGGTTGATGATTATTGTGTGTATGTGGGAGGGTCCAGCTTAATGTGGGTGGTGCCACCTCTGGGCTGTTGGTTCTGGTGCTATAAGAAAAAAGGCTAGGCCAACCATTAGGAGCATTATGGCCTCTGCATCAGTTCCTGCCTCCAGGTTCCTGCCCTGACTTTTTTCAGAAATGGAGTGAGACCTGAGAATTATAAACTGAAATTGTAAACACTTTCCTTTTCAAATTGTTTATGCTCAGGGTGTTTTATCACAGCAATAGAAACTCTAAAATGCCACCCAGCAGTGCACCGGAGTGGCTGCAGGTGTCATTTTATTCTAGAATTCCTTGCTGGGTCACATATGAGGAGGCCCTTGTACCCTATGAGAGCTCCGTTCTCATTGCCCTCACAGTGACAGTGTGACCTGTGTGGTAGGCACCATTTCCCCTGGCCTCAGTTGATCCGATCCGCTTGCCAACAGCTTTACAGGGCTGTGAAATGAGCTATGAGACCCAGGAAGAGAGGCATGGATAGGCTCAGAGGACGCCTGAGCTCTTGAGCCCCCTAAGGCTGGGGTCATCACTGGAGTCGGATCCGCCTCTAGGCACTCAGTCCCCTGCTCTGACAATCGCCTTTTCTTTATTTACATCAAAAGATTTTCAGTTAAGAAACTTTAGCTTTTGGAAGTCTTAGACTTCCAGAATGATGCAGCAGGCAATGCAGAGTCCTCACACACCCTGTTTCACACATGTCATTCTAAGGCAGGGTTGGCAGGTCACCCAACATTCTGTGTTTAGGAGTCAAATGCTTCCAGGTTCCAATTCTCTTCTGTGAAATCTTACATGCTCCATTAAAAATGTTGTGTTTCCCATTATGTGAGGACACAGAGATGGGGAAAGGGGTGTGTTCAAAAGCTCTTAGGAGATGATGGAGAAATGGTGAAAATGTATTTACCTACAATGTTTATTCTTCCTGTGTTAGGGAAGAAACCCAGGGCACCACTCAGCTCTGTCCCAGCTAGACAAACAGTATCTGGTAAGGCCTTACCACTAGCCCTTCTGAGCCATGGTCCTGTCCTGATTTTGGTCCTTGTCTTTTTCTTTGAGCTGATTTCAGAGGCTATCATCTTTCTAGGAGTCTCTAGACATGTGTATGCTCTGGACACATCAATGCCTGGCTGCCCAAAGTGGCTACTGACTGCTCCCAGGTATGAACTGGACTCCAGTTACCAAAGGGTTCTTGGCTAATACTCCTTTCTATTTTTATTTGATCTTAAGATTACTCAACATTGAATAATCTAATTTATTAAGACACGAGAGCATCCTGTGTAATCCCAATCCAAGCTATTCCTGAAGGTCTCAAGTGAGCTGAGTCATTTCAAATGCCAAAGCAAACAAGCCCACCCTGCTTGCTGTCACCTTACACATGTCCAGTTTGCCTGTTCGAGCACTTGTCCTCTCTGGCTTACTGCAGTGCAGCTTACCCTGGAAGGCATAACAGACCTGGGCTGTATCCAGGTCTCCAAGTCACGGTCATCTGGCATTCGGGTTAAAGGTCAACCCCAAACTGAGTGCAAATGGGTCTCCAGACAAAAAGGCATGGTGGCAGAGGCTGCTTAAGGCACTCAACTGTGCTAGCTCTGGGGTGGGAACCAGGGAGGAGGTGGAGCAGTGGGTGGGGTTTTGACATGTAGATCCTGAGATGCTGCCTTAGATTCAGGAAATCAGGCCCATGACTCAGGCACATGTGTGTTTCTAAAGTTCTATGCCTAAAATGTAAAGCCTTAATTAGGCACAGATGACTTAAATCTTTTAATTATATTTAGGAATTGGGTGATGTAAACTAGACATAATATCAGAATAACATAGCCAAACTTTTATTAGAGACTAAAAACTTCTCTTTTTATATTTTAAATTTTACCTTAATGGTGTTTTTCCTAAGTATGTCTGTGTGAAAGTCTCTGTGAGCTGCCATGTGGGTGCTGGGAATTGAACCTGGGTCCTCTAGAAAAGTAGTCAATGCCCACTCTCCAGCCCTGACTACTAACTTCCAGTCACTTCACAGGGAAAGGGAGGGACAGCAAGACGTGAGTGAGTTCTTAACACATTCTCCACAGCTCCATTTTTAACTTGGGCCCAGAAACTGGCTGTGTGACCAGAGACCTCTCGATGTGAGGCAAAGGGAACATGAAGGGAAGCTGAGCTCCTCACCTTTGCTCTGCATTTTTACCAACGCCACATGTCTACAACTCTGAATACTGTCTTCTTTTTCTATTCGTGTGTGTGTGTGTGTGTGTGTGTGTGTGTGTGTGTGTGCGCGCGCGCGCGCGCGCGCGCGCGTGCACCTGTATTGTGAGTGCGTGCACCTGTATTGTGAGTGCGTGCACCTGTATTGTGAGTGCATGCTGAGGTCCAAAGTAGATGTCTAGCATCACCCTTCTACCTTATTCACAGAGGCAGAATCTCTCATCAAACCCAGACCTCCTTGCTACGGCTCTGCCTTCTGAGGCTGGGAGTACAAGTGGTTGACATGTGGAATCTAGGGATGTGAACTCTGGGCCCCATGCTCTAAGTACTGAGCCATCTCCCAAGCCCAAGAGAAAACTTTACAATTCTAAGAGAGTTTAAAAACACTCTTCATAAAGATTATCTTTATTGTTTTATAAGTTATTGTCTAAAAACTTTATATTCTAATTATTTCTGTAAGTAGGGAAGATTTAAAATTGCTTATTATTTCTTATGAAAGAAAACAAATAATTTTATATAAAATTTATGATATGCCTACTGACTCTTTTTTTTTTTTTTTTTTTTTTTTTGAGAAAAGATTTCACTATTCTGTAGCCCTGGCTGTTTTAGAACTTGTTATTCGTCCAGGACGGCCTAAAACTCATAGACACACACCTGCCACAACATCTAGCTTCCTATTGCTTTTAACATTTGTCTTAAGGGTTTTAAATTCGTAAGCCTCTATGTCTGCAGTCATGATGTATCTGCCTCTCCCAGTATGTCTCCAGAATGAAGCTAACCATCACAGGGCTGTTTCACTACAGAGCATTAGGAGCATGATGAGCCTGAGCTTAAGGTGAAAACGCACCAGGCCCATCTCTCTAGCAAACCCAGGAACAGAGTCTTGTCACCTACCATGGGCCAATGAACCCAGCTGACTGGGAACCAGATTCTCTTGTCTCCTCTTCTGGGTTGAACCCCCACATCAGGCACAGCACTCTAACATGGAGTCCCCATCTGCAACAGTGCCCTGAGAGTCCTCATGTCTATCAGAGGGACAGCTAGTGTGTGGATGGGGTTTTCACATCTCCCCTCCAATTCTCCAAATACTGTGTGGTCCAAGAGGTGCTGACCCTAAAGTTGGTCCCTGAGCAAACACTGCCAAATTCATTACTTCGCTGCCTAAACTGAGGTCTCTCACTGGAGGTAAATTGCTCTGAGCACCTAGGAACCACTGTCTTCTGTTCTCACTGGCAGACAATCAGCAACGGTCAATTCCAGCTGAGCTCCCCTATGCCCATTCTCTCTTTCATCTGGTAGAACATGGAAACAATCTTCAGGGCATCCTTTGTGGCTCTGCCCACAGGTTTTCCAGTCTCTCTCAGTCTGCAAGACACTATTCAGGATCCTATCTACTGGCTTCTCCTCCTTACTGTTTCTATAAAGGACACAATTAGAAATGGTGGGAACAGCTCTGGCATAATTCTTAGAAGCCTGTTTTGCTCATGTGTACCACCCATTATTCTCCACTGCTTGCATACTTATGCTTGTCTTTTAAACCCATTTCTAGCTGACATTACAGGGTCTGGATTGGCTTTGTCCAGGCACAGGGCTCTTACCTGCTGCTTGAGTGCCTCCAAAGATTCAAACTCCAGTCTGGCCAGTTTCATCTGGATGTGCCGTGGTTTATCGGGGATGGCAAACGCAAGTATGAACTTCAAAGCCAAGAGAGCATGCTGCAAAAAGAAAGACCTCATATTGACATTGCCATCACCTTTTGCCAGCAGACAAGTTCAGTCCTAAAGTATCCAGGGCCCTTTCTGTTAATTTTCAGGAAATCTTGAATTAGTGTCCTCTGACATTATCAAAGACCAACCAGGCCAGGAGCTGTTGTAGGCACTCTGGTGTGGTCCTTCCTGCAGTTATTAGCTCATTTTGCTTTACTCTTTTAAAATAAGTTATTATCATAAATTGGTACCATGTGCCACACTTGGTGCTTTGTAGAAAAGTAAAGTTTATTCCAAAGTCTTCCACAAAATGTTTTGACCTGTGATTAATGAGCAATAAGTTTGGTGCCTGACATTCTTCATCAGTTACATCCTCTGCCATCACCACACAACTGTACTACAGTTGCAACCAGAGTTACAGCCAGTGTAAGTGCCTTGGATTCTCCACACCCCTGTGGTGTCTGGTGTGGTTTCTTTCATGACATAATAATCATTCAACACTGACAGTCTGATTGTGAACTTAAACTGTTTTCTTCACACACTGCACTAAGGGACATTAGCCCTTTCAGACATTAGCAATCGAGGACCATTCCCTTCTCCTCTGGCATCATTAAGAAATGCCTCGTAACATGAGGTTTATAATCAGGTGGATAGAGAACATTGGCTCTGATGAATCCCACACAGATACATAACAAAAGACTTTCTACAAACCCAGGACTGCCTGGTGTCTTGTGAAGAGGTTTGACACTCTCAGATATCAGAACCATCAAAGAACAAAACCTGTGTGGGAAATGCATGACTGCGACACTCTATCTTTCAAGGTAATAGGGTTAGAAGGTGGTGAGACCATCAATAAGAGACACACAACTCAAGACGAGTTACCCTGACTGCTGACAGAAAAAAAAAATAGAGGAAAATGAAGCTAATTCCTTACTGCAAGATTTCAAAAGATGGAGGAGAAATAAACAACGCCCCTGGGAGGAGGATGGAGGTACAGGAGTCAGCATCGTGCTGGATGAGTAGGCTGGAACAAGGAGATCTAGAAATTAGTAATTCCAGGCCAGATCCCACATTAACAGTGATCTGGAATGACCTGGGAAGGGAGGACAGGTGGCCTTGGCCTCCCTGTGACTGCCCAGGTCAACAGCAGTAGAAACTTAGACAAACAAGAATTAGAAGCAGCACTGATTAACATTCCCATGTGCTGTAGATGAGTCATGGCTCTGCATGTAATCTACAAAGTACAAACAAGCAGCGAGAAGAGGTTAGGTTGTTCCACTATTGGGCTGGCATACAGTTCCATAGAAGATAACATAATTAAATGCATTACATAAGAAACAAGTTAGTGGATGAGAATGAACCTTCTGGAGTTTGGATCTGGAGTCACATCCACCCCTGGGCCCATCCTGCCTCTCTTAATAAATCGGCAGCATGTTTGTGCCTCCTTGGAATCCTGGTGGGAATCAATTCAAAAATCAGAATGAAACAAAGTTCCTCCAAGGCCTTGCTTCCCTTGGGTGCAGAGCAATTTGGAAGAGACATGGGGCCATCAGTCAGTTCCCCATCTTTAGACTTTAACAGTGGACATACATCACCTTTATAAAGGAGGAAAGTTTACATAAAAAAGAGTAATGTTCTGCCAGGCTCTTGTCTTACCTGATCAAGACTGCCCATTTGCAGAGAAAACAACTTATAATGTGGAGAATTTGAAACCCAAGATAAGCAGCCCTGAAACGGGTTCACCCGGCTGGCTGCTGCTTAGGCCTGGTTTCCTTCCTGATCTGCCAGGGACTCCCTGCATCAGCACCACAGACATTCTGACTTACTGAAAGGAAGAGCTGATAGTACATATTGAGGGGAACGCACTAAAATGGAAAGCCAGGTGGGAGGAGCCTGTCTGTGAGTAGCGACTATAATTATCCACAGCAATACCCTTTGATTTTCAGGTTAACGCCTTGATGCTTTAGAGACAAGGTTTTACTATGCAGCCATCTTGGCTTCAAACTCATGACCCTCCTGCTTGACAAATATTGGTCAGGGTGACAGGTATGCACCACCACACCAAACTCCAGCAGCATTTTCTTAAAAGTAAAACTCATAAAACTCATAAACAAAAGTAAAGAGAGAAGAAATAGCGTGTAAGGGGGTCAAGTTGGAACTTAAAAACTAATAGACACAAAGTTGGTTTAACACCACAGTTTGATTAAGCAGTGTTTATGGGGAAAAACAGAAAGAACAGGGCCACAGGAAATCAGCTCTGGGTTCAACACCTCCCAGGAGAGCAGGCTGCCTTTGCTCACTGCCGGGATGGGGAACCCTGGGAGTCTCCAGCCAGGAGCACAAGGAGTGGAGCCATTTTATTTTGTGAAAGCTAGACATGGTCTGGTTAAGAGCAGCAGCTCTGTCTTCCTAGGAGCATGTGCTCAGCCCTCTGGTTTTGGAAACAAAATGCAAATCAGAGTCAAATCTTGGGATTCTGAGAAGGGAACTTGACTCCTTACAGGACCTGCTGTGTGTGCTGCAGCCTCTACCCAACCCAAGGGACTTTCTCAGGAAAATAAAAACCCTTTGATCATCAGAAAAATTATGGGACAAATCCTAATTTATAAAGAACAGTTCATGGAAAAGAGCTTGAAAACAACAGATGGGTTATTTTCTCTTTACCCATTGGTAATGGTTTGTACTTATTTTTGTATTTTCTTTTAATTCCATTAGATTTATTTTAATATGTATAAGTGTTTTATCTGCATAAATGTATGTGAGTCACATGCAGGTCTAGTGCCCTCAGAGGTCAGAGAGGGCATTGGATGCCCTGAGACGGGAACTGCAGATGGCTGTGAGCCACCCTGTGGGGCTGGCTGAGAACTGAATCCAGGACTTCTGCAAGATGAGTGAATGCTCTTAACTGCTGCATCATCTCCCTAGTTCCTGATTTTACCTTTTAAATTCCACTTTCCTGTACCCTTCCACCCACACTCCTATAATCTACCCCTCACCCATGTGCCTGTACATTACCCAGTAAAGTCACTGGATTATCAGACTACACATGGGTAGTGCAGCTACTGCCTTGCTGCTGTACCCCAGGTCCTTTGGAGTATAAAAGGGTCTTCATGGTACCTTCTACATGTTTAGAGAAGATGTTGGGCAGGGGCCGGGGCCGGGGCCAGGGCAGCACGTGTGACCCAACACACAGCTTTCCTTGAGCCCTCTGCTTCTCTGTTTCTGACACACCAAACAACACACAGGACTGACGGGGATCCCTGGCATCTCAAGTGGCCTTGGCCTCCCGAGAGCTATTTGGACTATTTCCCAAAAGAAGTTACATGAAGTGAGGAGCTGGACATGAAGGTGAGGGCCCAGGAGAAAAGCATGACCACCAACATCAGAACCTTCTCCTGCTCTCCCTACAGCTCATTAAACAACAGCTTGGTGTGGGAATGTCAATTATAACGACAGGAGAGAAGCGGCTAACTTAAGGGGTCTAACCCAGAGGGCCCCCACCTGTCCTTGGGCGAGAAGCTGACTAAGCTGTGCCCGCTCCCACCTCTTCCTAACCAGCCTAGCGATGCCTGATGTGATGCTACTGTCTACTCAGAGCTGTGCTTTATGCTCACAGTGGCTTCTAGGCTAGATCTGCTGGGAATTGGGGGGAGGAGCCTGTAGGGAGATTGCTCTATTTGACTCATGTTTCGTGTTTCCAACAATTGTTCAGATCATTTGACAAGTTAAAACAAAACAACAAAACCCCAAGAAATCCAGCAGCCCTAATAACTGTGGATGTTTTGCAAGGGTGGGAAGCAAAGGGACATGAGGATCAAGCTTTCTGTTCACTGTCTACTTCATTTACTTTTAACTGAATCACTCAAGAAATACAATTTGTAACCCCTGAAATGTCAGTCACAGGAACAGCTGGGATGCTACTGGGACCCATGAGTGGGACAGCTCCACAGCAAAGCAATGGAAGGCTCTCTCCTCAGCCATGGCATTACTGGGATGCAGTGGAACCATAGGAAGATAGGTAAACAGATTACCACACTCGATCTGGCCATGGCCAAAGGTCTCTCAACTCTGATTCAGAGCAAGTCTTTTCTCTTTAGAGTTGCTCTCTCAGATGCTGTACAGTGACAAGTAGCACACGGGGTGAGGAGGAGGA